>JAQIXW010001831.1:0-17570 GCA_034700685.1 Willowsia buskii | reverse complement strand
CATCCTTTGAGAATTTGTTTCGGTGACATAGACACAACTTTGTAGACAGAAGACGGTGCTATCGTACAACTGATGGAATGATTATATGAATATCAATCCGAACACAAGTTCTCGTGGCTATTTTGCAGTATAGAAGTAAATAGCTTTACAAGTTTCTACATGAAAATATTCACTAGACTTTACATTCTCCAAAAAAAGTGATCTCCACAAAGCCACCATCCTGAAAAAAAATGCCCAGAAACTGCTGGCCGAAAGCCATACCTTAAAATACTCTGGCAGACTTTACTGGAAATGAATCACCGTCATGAAAACGACATGAGAGAATAAAGCAGGATGATAAAACAAAAAAAAATGGAGTAAAAATTCACTCGTATATGGACCGTGAGCTTTTATGTCTAGGCGACCAAATGTAATCTGCCAAACGGCATGTGTGCGACATACTCTCTTGCAGTCCATCTTGAAGAGACACGACTTGTATGGTGTCATTTGTCATTCTGTTCGTTATACTTGTCCCTCAACAGTCGTTGTAATCACCACTGGGCTCTACCATAATTGTGTTTTTTCCTGGAAAACTCTCCACATTTCTACATGTCACCAGCTATTTTGCACGGATCTCATACACTGGCAAGTGGGCTACTTAAAAAAAGTGTAACTACCTATATGTATATTCATTATGAAATTTTGTCCAGAAGAAGAATTCTCCCAACTTTTTGTTCCATTTCACAACCTAAAGCAATCACTCTGTGGGAAATTCATCATCACAAAAGTGGAAAGGGTAAAGTGGCTGAAATTTCTATGAACATAATATATAGTTTCATAAAGCGCACAGCTGTCACTAGTGTTTTCATTTCTCATGAATGGCATCAAAAGAGCTCTACATTTCATACTAATTAATTAGGAACCATTTCATGTCCTCATTTTGGAAAACGTGAGGCTAACTTCATGTAAGCTTTGGAGCAATGTATCAGATGGCGTAATTCATTAGTGATGGTGATAAGTAGCTTTTAGCATGTTTGATCTTTTTATTTCGGAAATGCACACATGATTTTTCCAGTATTTTGAAATCTACTCTTTCTAATTGCGACCAAATTTGACACAGCTTGATTTCACGTGTTTTCAAAACGCTTTTAAATATTTTGTAATAAAAAATATCATAACAATTTTTTATATAAAATGTTATACATTTACGTTTATATTACCTTATGCTCATGTTATATGCTTTTATACACGTATATTATGGCTATTTGCGTCTCTACATCAAGCTAACGAGATAACACAGATAAAACGGATCTCTTACGCAATATAATCCTCCGTTTTATGGCTGTATCATCATCATTACCTTCATTTTATGATACTCTCTCCCGTTTACCTGAGCTTGCAAAAGTATCAACTTTTTGTAGTGATCTTCATAAAAAAAATTCCTCTCCAGTAAAAATTTTCAACCAAAGCACTACTACAATCTCTACAAGATGCATTGCATTGATAACCAGAACAAAGGGAAGGCTTTTACGCAGAATATTTTTCATTCTCTGTAGACAACTCTGTTCCGATATGATAGCATCTTTTGAAGAATGACATGACAAAAAAATTGAATGGATATTTAAAAGAGAAAACTTATATAGGTAGATATAGTCAATAGCTTAAAAAAATGACCGAATGTAAGGATTTTCAATGCTGAGATTGCAGATGAGATTTTGTATAGCGAACAGTTGTCAAGGAGAGACTTGAAAAGCTAATCATGGGTTTTCACGTGAAACTCTTATTCCTCCATGAAGAATGGTAGCAAAATAGAAGAAAAAATTTTTCAAGTTGTGTATGAATCCAAACTTGAGAATCCAGAAGCCAGTCTTGCGTAGGATCATGTCATCTTGACATTTTACCTATGTAGTAAATTATTATACGGTAGCTATTTTTTGTAGAGAGAATAAAGTTACTAGGAAAAAAGGAAGTTTCCCTTTAGGGAAGGAAAAAGCAAGGATCCAGATAGAAAGTTACATTGTTCATAGAACGTCATGTCATTCCTTTACTTTTTCTGC
Organism: Willowsia buskii; assembly: GCA_034700685.1. Classification (NCBI taxonomy): domain Eukaryota; kingdom Metazoa; phylum Arthropoda; class Collembola; order Entomobryomorpha; family Entomobryidae; genus Willowsia; species Willowsia buskii. Next base: position 15,534 of record JAQIXW010001831.1, on the reverse strand, counting down.
TCAGTCTCTTGGGACTACATGTGTACAAAAGAGAACAAATGTAGTTATTACAAAAGTGAAAGTGTAGGAAATACGAGGGCTGATTGTGTGTAGAAACTTTTAAAAAACAAGAGTTTAGAGAGAGAGATGGAAAACTTTAGGCGTTGTTTGTGACAATGGCACGGGTAAATACTATGACTTTGGAGAAAGCTCCGAGTAAAAGTTGGGGCATACGGAAGCACCTTCAAACAAAATCGAATGTTAACAGTTGTGGTTACAATTTTTAAATAATTTAGATGAGTTTAAACGCAAATATTTTAGGATCCTAACTTAATCAAGGTAGGAAAATGCTTAAAAGCAACTAAAGCAGTAAATGAGTTTAGTAAGATTTAATGAGATGTGGTCTGAAATGAAGGAATGCTTGCTGGTGAAATGGCTGTAAATGAAAGTGGATGAAAAACATGATACACATGATGTGGTCTTGGTCTCAGGTTAACAGAGTTACATTCATAATATATTTCACAGCTTCATTTCATGCAAAACGACATTGCTCTTATAACTTTAGAGAAGAAGGGGGAGAAAATCGTTAAAATGAATCTGCATCTCTTTCATCACAACTTTTCCTTCCTTTTCATAAAAAAACATCTCCCAAGTAGTTTCCTTCCCCCACCCACACATTCTGAGGAAAATGGTAATTTGGCATGTAAGTGAAAGTATTAAGGAAGAAACGCGGGGAATGTGAAGAAAAGAAAATGAGATGGAAGCCAATTATATTCAGAATATATAGTGCCTGCATACTACCTACCTACTACAAGAAAATTTTGAGTGCAACAAATATTTGTATGTAGAATACAACCTATTTGTGTGTACATCTCTGTCTCGTCACACGTCAAGATGCATCCTAGTGAAAAGCCCTTCTGTAGAATGATTAGTTCTTTCAACGGAAAATATTGATTTTCTTTTTCATTCTTCCTTCCTTATCTTTCCCCGTTTCCTTAGACATCTCACCTAAAAAAGAGTTGCTTCTAGCTATATGTAGAAAGTTGAGACTAAATAACTCTTACATCTTTTCTCTCTTTGGGGAGAGATGCTGGTATGTTTACGGGAAGATGCAGATTATAAGATGAGGAAATTCTTGAGACTGGGAGAAAAAAGGGGGAGAGGAATGATGAAATTTTCTCTCGAATAACAAATCCGTTTAGGTAAGAGTGCAGGAAAAAGCACAGCTGGAAATATAATAGAATGGTGAAACCGCTTTGTAATCTGAAGTTGAGCAATTTTTGGGAGATTACAAGTCTGGTTGTTTCGGTTTCTGGGTGGAATTAGTAGTGAAAGTTAACTTGATTTGCATAACAAATTATTTGTCAATTAGAAGCAGAAATCGTATATATAGAAGGGAAACGTAATTTTATAAATAGTAGAAAAATTGGTAGCATAAAAAGTTTCCAGGTCTAAACCCTGTTGAATTTACGATTTCAGTTTCTCGCAAGATTTAAAGATCAAGTGTACTTTGTGTAGGTTTGGAAATATTAATGGATTTAACCATTTTGTAAGAACTGAGTTTCCGCTGGAAAATTTGTAAACACTACCAGTTCTTATAATGCGTGGGTGTATATATGTAAATAATAAAAGCAGAGTTGCTAAAGCGGAAATTTGAATAGATTAAATGCGCCTTACATGAAATACGGAGTATTGAATATTGCGATAATATTACTTTACATAAACATTTCAAATCCAAGCGTTACATAACAATTCTAAAAATATCAGCTAGTACAAAAGGTTATAAAAATACCATAACGTACTAAATTGAATTAAAGAAAATATTTGTTTTGCTTAAACAAGTGCGTTTCACTCAAACAATTCTGTTCATAAGAGAGTTTCAAGCACGTCAATTTTTAGTAGAATCTGTAAACTAAGGATTCGTTTGAGTTAATTTTCTTCAAGAACAGCCTTATTAAACAACACAAGCAAAATATTTCATTCGTGAAATGTTTAATTCGTAGTTAGTAAAGTTGTAACGCTCTAATGATATGTAAAACACAATTGTCACAGAATCCCCCATTTCCCATAAATGCTTTGATGATGACGAAATAATATTTGGAAATAACTGGAAAAGGTTACAATCGGCTGGTTGATTCTCAGCATAGCAGTAAGTGAAACAGAACGACAAAAGGCTTTCCGTGAAATTGCGTCAGTAGAAATAATAAATCACTGTGGTATATAGCACTTATGTTACAAACGTAGTAAAAAGAACTTTGAATTAGGATTACCACAGAAATAACATTATTACCTGTAAAGATGATGATGAAATATTAATAAAGCAAATTGAGCAGTGATGTAATACAAGTGATTGAGCATTTGAATAATATGTATATTCGAATACACTGCACTATATATGAGATGGGTTTGAATACGTTTACTTTTACTCGTATGAACTTATATGATGTTTTGATATATGCTACATATTCTCGTTCTCTAGTTCTGTTTAGGTACATTTATCCACTTAATTGCATGGATTATCGATTCCATGAATTTTGCTTTTGTTATTATTTGCGCAGATTTCATATGAACAGTACAGTATTATGTAACATTCTGTTATGTCGGAACCAAGAGTGTAGAAAAATGCAATTTTTGCTACTTTTCAAGTCACGTGTACATCCACCTACCTGAGTGTGATGGGAAAACTAAAGTGTTAGGTATGTAACTCTCCCGAAATAAATCTCGGCCGTTTACCTGCGTCAGCAAACCAAAACATTTGATGTAAGAAATTCCACAAATTCCAAGCCAAGAATGCCATAACCCATAACGTCATACTGTGTAGAAAATCATTCACCTTTACAGCAAAGTGTTTTAACGTATAAAAATACATACATTTAAAAAAGTTGTTAATTCCAGATTTTCACAACCATGCTTTCTACTTAGATAACTGGAAAGGTTACATTTGTCATATGACTTACATATGTTACCTAATGTAGGAACTAGGAAGTAGCACTGTTTCAATTAAATCGCATACCGATCAAATATCGACATTATCACCGCATCAATAATAATGAAGTTTATGTTTGTTTACAAAATGATGCATGTAAAACATGCTGTATAACGACTTATCCGAATATGTCAATATTGTAATCATCCAAACAACATTACACAATGTTTGTATTTAATTACCATGTAAACCTTGATTTGTTCAGTTATCACGTTATGATGATTCCTGGGAATTGTTATTATGCAAAACAAGTTCATAAATTCTGAATAAATCTTTGCGGCACAAATACAATCTGTAGAGAAACAGAAAAAATGCAGTATTTACTTAACTGTCACCATTACCCAAATATTAATTCTCCCCTGATGTCTTAAGGATACGCGACTACGCACTTTGAAAAATATATCTACACAGTAAACCTAAGTCAGTGGTTGAAAACGACGAAACTTTAAAGTTCATATTTCATATCGGGCAAAATAAAACTGACAAGTGGTAATCTCGAGGGATTAAAAGGCTCTTCCGTGAATGCGTATAAAAATGTTGGAAAGATAAAATATTACAGAAGCCTATCATGCCTGCAACTGAATATTTCTGCTTATCAGTGTACTTTGAAATACTTATAAAGCCTTGCATGCGTTTCTGGTCAAAGTCAATGTCAATGCTACATACTATTTTATGCAGTGATTTATTTTAGGTGATTACTTATTCAACGTAATTTGCAAATCATATTTGCATTTACACAAGGAATTAAAGCGTATTCTCTGTTTCGGCGTAGTTCTTGCATGAGTTCATAATTCATAATTATTATGTCATATAATAAACGTCACAATCACGATCGTCATTAAGGCTGTAAAACTAAAAAATCTCGGTACAATCATAAACTGTATTTGATAGTTAAGCATTGAAACTTGCTGGACTATATAATTGATTGCATTTCGGAGACAAGATCACACTTTACACAGAGAGCGAGCAAGAGAAAGGACAGAGAGGCGAGGGAAGTGAAGAATTTTTTAAGTGAAACGGATCGACAAAGTGAAAAACTCAGACAAAATGAAAATCACAATAATTTTTGGAGCTATGTGCCTTGCGGCTGTTAGCGCTAGACCTAGTAAGTTCATATCTAAAATATACAATTGTGTGCGAAAATGTGTCGTCTTTCGCGAATTTCGTCCAAATTCAAATATGCTAACTATTAATTATTAAATTATTTCAGGTCCCCCATCAGACTGTGTAATAAACGAGCTAAGGCCTAATCCTGATAACCCACACACATTTTATTCTTGCACACCATATGGACCAGTTTTGATGCAATGTCCTGCCGATTTAGTATTCAGTGTGGAGGCAAATCGTTGCGAGTGGGCGACAGAGCCTGAACCTTCTACTCAGGCACCTACCGAAGCACCTGAACCTTCTACTCAGGCACCTACCGAAGCACCTCAGCCAAGTACTGAAGCCCCTCAGCCAAGTACTGAAGCCCCTCAGCCAAGTACTGAAGCCCCACAGCCAAGTACCGAAGCCCCTCAGCCAAGTACCGCAGCCCCTGAACCAAGTACAGAATCACCAGTTGAGGAAACCGAAGCTCCACAACCTTCCACAGAGAGTCCAGTAGAGGAAACTGAGGCACCTGAAGAGCCATCCACCGAATCCCCTGTGGAGGAAACCGAAGCCCCTCAGCCATCTACTGAGAGCCCTGTAGAGGAAACTGAAGCCCCAGAGGGACCAACAACCCCAGATTGTGAAATCGATCGACTTTACCCTAACCCTGAAAATCCAAACAGTTTCTACTCCTGCACACCATCAGGACTTGTCCTCATGCCATGCCCAGATAATCTTGTTTTTGATGAAGAAAAGCAGAGATGCGAATACCCACCAACCACAGCCCATCCAAGTACGGAGTCTCCAGTAGAAGAGACTGAGGCACCAGCGCCATCTACTGAAAGTCCTGTGGAGGAAACTGAAGCACCTCAACCAAGTACTGAGAGTCCTGTGGAAGAAACCGAGGCACCTGAAGAACCATCCACTGAAAGCCCTGTGGAAGAGACTGAGGCACCTGAAGAGCCCTCAACTGAGAGCCCCGTTGAAGAAACTGAGGCACCAGAAGGTCCAACTACACCAGACTGTGAAATTGATCGCCTTTATCCCAACCCAGAAAATCCAAACAGCTACTATTCATGCACCCCATCTGGTTTAGTCTTGATGCCCTGCCCAGACAGCTTAGTTTTTGATGAAGAATCCCAGCGATGTGAATATCCCGCAACTACTGCACCCCCAGAGGAAGAACAACCAAGCACTGAGTCTCCAGTTGAGGAGACTGAAGCACCTCAACCAAGCACTGAGAGCCCAGTTGAGGAAACCGAGGCACCAGAGCCATCTACCGAGAGCCCCGTAGAAGAAACTGAAGCTCCTGAGCCATCCACCGAAAGTCCAGTCGAAGAAACGGAAGCACCAGAACCCTCAACTGAAAGCCCAGTCGAAGAGACCGAGGCCCCAGAGCCATCTACCGAGAGTCCTGTGGAGGAGACCGAAGCGCCTGTTGAGCCTTCCACTGAAAGCCCTGTTGAGGAAACTGATGCACCCAAGCCAAGTACTGAGGGACCGGGAGGACCACCAGTTGACTGTGAAATCGACCGCCTCTACCCCAACCCTGCTGATCCACATAGCTTTTATTCGTGCACCCCATTTGGACCAGTACTGATGAAATGTCCAGCTAATCTAGTATTTGACGTTAGAACGCAACGGTGCGAGTGGCCTGATGTTGTTTCACCACCAGAAGGAGGTGAACCCACCACTGAATCTCCAGTTGAAGAAACTGAAGCCCCAGAAGAACCATCAACGGAGAGTCCAGTGGAGGAGACTGAAGCCCCAGAAGAACCATCAACGGAGAGTCCAGTGGAGGAGACTGAAGCCCCAGAGCCATCTACCGAAAGCCCAGTAGAGGAAACCGAAGCTCCTGAGCCCTCAACCGAAAGCCCTGTGGAAGAGACAGAAGCACCAGAGCCATCTACCGAAAGTCCAGTCGAAGAGACAGAAGCCCCAGAACCCTCTACAGAAAGCCCAGTTGAAGAAACTGAAGCTCCAGAGCCCTCTACCGAGAGTCCTGTGGAAGAAACAGAAGCCCCAGAACCGTCTACTGAAAGCCCAATTGAAGAAACCGAGGCACCAGAACCATCTACTGAGAGCCCCGTTGAAGAAACTGAAGCCCCAGAGCCATCTACCGAGAGCCCCGTCGAAGAGACTGAAGCGCCAGAACCTTCAACCGAGAGTCCTGTAGAGGAGACCGAGGCACCAGAGCCATCTACCGAAAGTCCAGTCGAAGAGACAGAAGCCCCAGAACCCTCTACAGAAAGCCCAGTTGAAGAGACTGAAGCTCCAGAGCCCTCTACCGAGAGTCCTGTGGAGGAGACTGAAGCTCCAGAGCCGTCCACGGAGAGCCCAATTGAAGAAACAGATGGCCCATCTACCACTACGGAAGAAGGACTACCATCATCATCAACTGCGCAACCTACAGAAGAGCCATCTACAACTGAAGATGTACCAAGATCATCAACTGCGGAACCTACTGAAGCGCCATCTACAACAGAAGAGCCAACTACTACCACAACTGAAGCTCCAACAACCACTTCAACATCTACCACAACCCGGCCGACCACAACCACATCAACCACTACCACCCAAGCTCCCACCACCACTCGCGGTGCCGGCGTTATCTGCGAAGGCGATCGTATGTACTACCCTGATCCCACCACTTGCTCCAAATTTTACCAATGTTCTAACGGCGTCCCATACAGCATGCCTTGTCCAGCTGGACTTAACTTTAATCCTAACATTAACGTATGCGACTGGCCAGCAAGCTATCCATGCCCGCTTTAAGACTTTGTAAATAAACTACGTTTTCTTTGGATGTTGATCATCTAAACAGCCATACAAAATATATCTGAATACACCAACTGTAATATATATTCTCGCTCTCTTCTCAGAACAAAATAAACCAATTTTTGTTATCAAAATATTGGAATAAAATTTGCCATCTTTATTTCTCAGCATCATAATACTCGATTATAGAAAAGGTTACGCTTTAATTTCACAGAAAAAATTTTCTTCTGTAGTGCACTTGTATAACGCCGGCAATCACCAGTTTTAAATTTTGCATAACTCTCATATTCCCTACATTTTCTACTAAAACAGAATAAAAGCATTTCCATGTTATCTCACTCCTTCCACTTATCCCATCCTGTCACATATCATCAATACATTATGCAGAAACAAAGCCTCAAAATATGCTACCCTGTCATTTCACTCTTATTTCATCTTTTCATCGTCTCTTAGCACTGCATCTAAAAAGACAAGTATACCCATGACATTATATCAGCTAAAAGGCTTCCAAAAATTTCCCGTGGCATTTCATCCATTTTCAATGAAGCCTATATTTTGTAACTGTATAGGTATATATTTTGTTCATGTAATCTTATGCAAATATATCACTCATGCGAACAAAGATAAAAGAATTTTCCATTTTGCACATAACTCAATGACCGCATTACATATATTTGCTTACTTTTCTATTGTTGGTCACAATCAAGCGATAAAGGAAATTGGTACGTGGAGTGGTAAGGAAATTCTTCAAATTTTATATGACTCAAGGGCGCAACAAAGAAAAAAAGAAAATAACTGCTTGCTAGAATATAGTGCTTTCTCAAGTTGTAGTAGAAAGTATGAAAAAATCCAATAAAAAATTCTCTTTGGTGTTATTAAATAACATATTAAAATATATTTTTCAGATATATTGCAATTCGGGGAATATTTGGGTAAAAATTATTATCGCGGGAAATCCAACTTGCAAAAAATGGTTTTCAAAAATATGCTAATATCAGTTTGAAATTAAATTCTCCTTAAATTGCAGCAATGTTTCATACAAGTAGTAAGTAGTAGTAGCTATCTGAGAAGTACCTCTTACGCTACAAGTTTCTCTGAGAGACGCAGTTGAATATTTTGTACATTTAAAAAATGAAATATGTGAAATGTTTTTGAGAGAATCAAAAGTCTCTTGGGATGTGTACAAATGGCACATATATGCATGCCACAGTTCCATTTTGTTATGAAATTTTCTAGTACTCGGAAGAGCACTCCTGGTATTATGTGACATTTAAGCTTTTTCCATTTTAGTTTCAAACTTTTCTATAGTTTATTCTCCACGTTTACTTTGGAGTAGTGACAACTCGAAATTCATAAAGTAGCTCTTAGGTTACATGAATTTGGTTATATAGATCATATTATGCATTCACCTGTACACTAAAAAGCGTCAGGTGTAATCTTTGTAGATATGAAAGTAGCTTAGGTGTCATATATATTTTCAAATTTCGCATTTTAATAAGTAAATAAATATATTACGTAACCAAAAACTGTGGGTAGTAGATATTCAATATTAGCTCTATATTCTGATTTCAAATAAGAAAGACTATCACCGTACGTTAAATATAAGACAAAACCAATAAGACACCATGAACATTTTCAGTACAAATTTAAAAAATAAATGAATTATGTTGCTGCATGAAAATTTAGCCAAATTTTTTATGCCATGGGACTATTTAAATTGTCATTGGAATTATCTAATCAAACTAAACTGGGTAATAATGCTGTCCAATAAAAACTAAGTGCGTGGGTGCGAGGCAATGCTAATATAATTGACATCAGAACAGACTCCGTTGCCAACGTTACCTATCAGACTAAGTAAAACATGAATTATCTAATATATAATATGAACATTATGTACATCTCTAAGAATAAGATTTTCTGTATGTGCACTTATTTTAACACGAAGCTTGCATAATGATACTCTTAATCTGAGGTAGTTACTCTTAATACCCAAAAACTGTCTTACGTAAGTTGTCTTCCTGTCTGAGCGTTGGTGGCCAAAATTTCTGAAATCGTCACATGATGGAAACACGTGAAGTTATGCATGTTCATTACGTGACGTTATGTGACCAATGCCGTATTTCACATATTTTTAGTAACTTAATGCATGCTTATAGAAGTATATATTAAAATTTTAGTATTTAAATATCTTCAGTTCATATATAATGTTTCATATGTACTATGAACATTACGATATACCTTAATTTTTTTGGTTGGTATAGTCACAAAAGTACATTAACAGGTAGCTTACGTAGTCATACTTTACGAAACCGATGGTACTATCGTACCCAAATTGTTCTTTTGTCTTCTCGTTTTTATCATTTTCAACAAATACATTTACTCGTAACTTCATAAAATGCTATTCTAACGTGTATGACTATGGTATGGTTAAAGAAACAATTTTAAGTACGGATATAACTTTCATTTTACTTTGTGGAACTTAAACAAATTCGTCTATTATTATTTTGTATCGATAGCTTTGAATCCAATATATTTTGTCAGTACAAAATGACTAATTAAACATGGTTCATACAAGAAAACCAATTTTTGGTTTGTACTTATTTTTCCTCTTATATTTTGAAAATGAGGTATTCCCCTTTCATTTTGAAATTGACAGCGCAAAGTGTAAAGACCTCACAATTCATATTGTGCACACCAAGGAAAATTTCAAGCCAATCCGAATGCATGGGGCTCCTCTGCATATAAAACCACTTAAGAAGACTCTCAATGACATTATCACCAATAACTACAAGAACTTAATTCCCGAAACTACAACATTGTTTACGATCCAAACAAGTAAATTTCTGCTCAGAGATAATGGAAATATTGACGCTCCGTTTCATCCTAAAAATAAAATTCAGCATCTCAGCTCTTCAAAATCTTGCACTATCATTGTTGCAAACGTTGTCGAGTTTTTGGCTGAGGATCATCCACCAACAAACTACAAAAGTAAGACTCAGTCTGCAGCATTTAAATTATGGGGACCATGGATAATCAGAATTACAAAGGGTTACACATTTTCATTGAATCCATTTGTACACTTGAACAGCCCAACCGTATTCATCGCTCTTACTGATCGACTGGACAGCATTAATTTACCTAAAAGCAGTTACGAGCCTCTGTATGCATCACCCTTACCGCTTTTTATTTTCGACATTGAGCTAAATTCGAAAGTTCGTAAGGTAGTCTGGGTTTGTGTATTTTGTGAAAAATATCTAAGCTGGCTTCAGGTGCGAACCCCATTTACACCAACATTTATAAACAAAATTATCCAAAAATATTCGAGGAAAGGGTGGAAGCTCAATGGAAAATTATCTGCAAGCAAATCTGACGCTTGGCTACTTGGGAATTCATATTGGGATCTTTCCAAGCCTATTTTGTTAGCAGATCTTTCATGGACTTTTAAGCAAAGTATTTTTGAAATAGAGCATTGCCACAAGTATAATTATATCATAAACCATATCTATAAATCAATAAAAAGAACAAATTTTCAGGAGCTCTTCAAAAGGCATGCTAGAACGTTCTCAAAAATTAAAGATTGTCTTGACGGAACACTCTCTGTAATAAATGTGCTGGCGGACCGATTTAACTTCACACTTTTCTTAGGTACGGTTATTAATAGGAAAAAGCGGGACGCTGCGGTAATAGCGAACATAGATTGCTCGCAACAAGAAAATACATTCAGCGGCGTTTTTTCTGATGTTCCAGAGATTAATGAGGTGGTTGTCATAGATTACCAGTCAGTTTATGCTCGTTACTGCGACAAAGAAAAGAAATTCAAAATAAGTAGCATACTACAGGTTCTAGGCAGTCCATTTACGAACACTTTATGGACATGCATAGTTCTCAGTTGCTTGTTGTTCGTCGTATACAAGATGTTTAGAAACTATTTTTGCCCAAAATTGAGAAAAATTCAAGACATACTATTAGACATGCTACAAATAATTCTTCAAAAGTCGTCAAGGGAAAACTACCAAATTGATATCTTACTCATTTTGGCAACTTTTATTCTGTGCTTTCATTATGAATTCGATATGACCTCTAAAATGATCTCGCCTACGGAACCCTACGTGATGAAGACGTTATTGGAAGCTTTAAACAATGGATACAAACTTATTAGTAAACCTATTCCACTAGCATTTGACAATAAAAGCTGGTTTCTTCCCAACTATAGGAGTAGTATGATATCAAATTTTCGACACGAATTGAAGCAAGAAGGTTACAATGTGAGCAAGCTTTGGGATGACAATGTATGGACACCTGTTATCAGATATATGACATATTTCAACAAATCTACAAATAGTATAATGGTAGAAAAGATGAAGCCAGTGTATGTGGCTATGACTAGAAACGCGATTGTCTTAACTCGTCAATTTTCACTTAACAAATATCAGTTACGGACAACAGTGGTAGAGAAAAACTTAACATGTCATTGCATATTATCCAGGGATTATGGAAACAAAGTTGTTTATTGCAGCATACGGTCTGTGCTTCGTGGTCAACTCGGAGCAACCTTAACAAAATTAATGTTTGACAGTGGCATCAAATTACACTGGTCAAGAATCAGTTATGCTATGCTGCAATTTAGGTTCAATCATGAAATAGGCACAAAAGTAGAGAAGCTGCCTTTTGACGAAAGATTGTTGTCTGTCTTTGCAATATGTGGGGGCCTATTATGTTTGTCACTTCTTTTGTTTATCATTGAACATGCATATATTGGCAATTTTAGAGTTCGTAGGTGGCCAGCTTTTATGAAGCAAATATGGATTGGACTAGTATACTGCATAAAGACCAAAAAGGCTCCTGTTTTTGGATTTCACAAAATACGATACATAAAGAAAACTAGAGTTCAGAAAGTAAGAGTTGTAAGTGTTGAGGTTTCCAAAATGAAGAAAAGAGTTTTTAAAAAGATTATGAAAATATTTGATTGACTTTCCCTGTGTTATATTTGCTTCAGTGGTAGTGGTAACTTGATTATAAAACATGGGTTATTTTACACACATAAAAGCACACAAGCTCAGATAAGCTGAGTTCCTTATGTACTTACATTTAAATATAGGTACCGTTACCAAATTAATTGAAAAAAAAATAATGCATTATATTTTAGAGACGTTGCTTCACCTTTGACGTTAAGACTGGAGGATGGATTTACGTAGTTTAAAAATTTTATGTGTAAACATTTAGCATTTAAAAATTTATATTTTATTATTATATATCTTATAATATTTATTATAATAAGCGTTTATGCTAATTTCTGGACACTTATTGTTAGGAATTCTGAACTCTTCTGATAGCTATAAATTCAAAATTTGTGTTGTCGTTATCAGGTATTTTTAAAAGAAAATCTTTTTTTTTTTGTGAGAAAGGAAGTTCTGACACCTTAGTGGTTTCACAGAGCCCCGATGGTTAGGTATGTCAACAACGACTCATAATATGAGCGCTGGTAATGCTTGAGTATAACTCCACATTGAAATATATTGTTCTAATTTCCCCAAAATTTATAACAAAATATAAATCGTCACCAATATAGAATGTTGTTGATGTAGCTTTACGAGTTTTTTTCTCGAGAAAAGCCCAATGTATGGCCAACTAGACATGCATTCATGACCCAATTCATTTGTATTAGCTGAAACTACGTTTTTTTCGAATATACATACCTATGCGGATTTAGTTACGAGGAATATTTTTTTACTAAGCGGTCACACAATAACTTCAACCTGCAATAAAACGCGACCCAAGATATAAAAAAACAAATAAAATGGAAAGACAAATAAGGAATTTCAAGAGGGTATCTTATTTTCTCCAATTTAGGTTTATGTTTCATTTATTTTCCTTCTCTCCCAAAATTTATCACTCTTACCTTCACTTTACCTCTTGAAAGAATGAGTGAGAGTGAAAAAGGAAGACGAGTAGATGAAATGACGTAAATCTGAAGTGTGGGTCTTATTACAAAAGCTTAGTGTCATCCATCCCTGAAAGATTTTCTGTCTCCTATAAACCCCGGGTTGCAAAAAAACGCTTTAAAGCAAAATACTCGTTCCAATTTAAGAAACAATTTACAAAATTTCAAAGTTTTTTAACTAAACCAACCATATTTAGATTTATTCGATTGACTGTAAGAGAATTTTTTGTAAAAATTTTCCAAAATTTAAAAAATGTTTTATAATTTTGTAAACCCTTCTTGTAGCATTGATCAGAAAAGATATTAGTTCTCAAGTATATAAAACAGCACTTTTGTTTTATAAATTTCTCAACGTATCTCTCGACACAAGATGGACAGCCATAATACCTAGTCAAGCTTAACTCTTGGCTGAAGAAGCTCCATTTTTTCTATTTATAAAACTCCTCCGAAGGTATTTATTTACCCGGAAAAAAAGTAAAGTAGACCATTTTTTCTTCATTTTTAAAAAAAGAATCACCAAAATGTCTCGCAGGTTAGAAGAGTTCACACTCTTCCAACCTCACGTTTACGACATTGCCAGGGTAACATTTTTTACTGGATCTTTTATCGATCCTTCTTTCCACATTTTCATCTCTCTTCTCCCTTTTCTCTTATTTTTTTCTTCGAGAGAGAGAGAGACAGAGAAATGTATATCATCTTGGTATTCATGTCGCGTCATGTCCTTCCCCTGTCATTGAAAGGAATGCCCAGAGCACCAGTATATTTTTTTCAAGTGTTGTAGAGAAAAAAAAAGAGAAAATGGTTGAGTGGAGCGTTGGGACGTTCAAGTGTCTTGTACTATTTGTGCTACAATCATTCCTTGAAGACAAGTGGAAGTCATAAAAAAGGTTATTGTAGTTAACTAGCTGTAGGGCATTTTTACACGGGCAAAGTTATCATCATCTTCTCTCAAAATTTTCAAGTGTATATGCTCCACTAAACCATGAAATATTTCTGGGAATAGGTGGGAAAACCCCTAAGAACCACTTTCTCTGAGGTACCCGAACCATTTTGTAAGCTTTCTCCTCAAAATTTCGTTTTTTATGACAGTCTGGTTTATAGTGTAGAAAGATACCCACCTTCGTTTAATGAATCCGTTTGTTTGCTGTTGACAAAGAGAAAGTAAATAATTTCTGTTCTCTCATAATATGCCGATTGTTTACACAGAGAGGTGGAACCAGCAAAACAGCTAGATATTAAAAACCGTGTGCCAAGCCAACAAAATTACTTCTCTGTTTGATCCTCTCCTTTCACTGACACCATATATATTTGAACTTCTTCTTAACTACATGGCTTTCTCCGAATTTCATTCTATTTCCATGACTGCATTCAAACTTTATATTATCTTTGCGTATCATTAAACTTTTAATAAACCTTTACACCCTCCTAAACAAATAAAACGTTTAACTGCGTATATAAAACCAGGGTGAAAACTTGGAGAAAATTAGAAACTGTGGTTTTCAAACTATTTTTAAGTTCCCCAAAAAACAATATTATATTGTTAAAAAAGTTTCCAGTTGGAAACCGGATCCATTAAAACATCGATTGCCCAGTTCATCCCATTTGTTTTCCAGTGCTTTTTGCCCTTTTGGCTCGATCCAGACATTTTGTATCTTCCTGCCCAGCCCATTTCCCAATTTTTTTTTTCTTTAGAAAATTTTTTTGGCAAAGGAAATAGTAAAAAAATAAGAGTGTTGGCCAACTCTACGTCAGAAGTTTTTTTTTCTGGGATTGCTTGTGTTGCGTTTTGGTGTTGGTGAAAAAAAAAGTTAAAATATTAAGATATACGAGGGATAGGATGATAGTTCTACGAGGGGCCATGAACGGTAATTACATTGTGACCTAAATCTTTCTCCAGAGTTTATTCCTCTTCTGTCTTTCCGCCTTCCTCACTACACATCTTCCAAATGATACTGGAGGTTGAGAAGATGGCCAAGATAAAAGACAATGGATGTTTTCCTGTCTGTGGTTCTCTTACAGAAAGAAGTGGAAGGAATGTACTGTAAATTGTGGCCAAAAAAGAGAAAGCACAAACGATAGTGTATTTTCTCTCTCAAAAGACAAGTTTTTTTTTCTTTCTCTGCTTTGCAGTGTTTTTGTTTGAGACGCATTTGCGCGCCAGTAGTATAAATGTTGACTTTAGAGTGTCTGATGTTTTCTCTGTGAAATTTTGCACAGTGGCAGACCAACTGTTTCTCTCGATTTTCTCTCTGAAAATTGTGCATTCCATACAGTAAGAAAAACAATGGTTGAAATGTTTATGAGATTTATAATTTAAGGGAATGTACTATAACCCTCTCAGATTAGATGTATGATAGTAATAATATTGAAACACCACATAAAACATTATGCACTAGCAGTTCTCATAAAAGATAACGATCTTTTTCTCTCTCTGTGTGAGCTCAAGAAATATTTCTACGCAATATTGTCATTCAGTCTGGTATACTTTTTTGGAAGATGCAATATCAAAAGGGAAAACATCTTTTGTCTGGTTTTCTATTGTATTTCTGCAGATACTTTTCGTAGGGAGAAAACAAAGAGACAATGAAATTATTTTCTGATAGGATGCACAGAATGAATAAAATTTTGGGGGATTAGAGAGCAAGGGAATTACTGCTGGCAGCAGGCTGAGGAATAACTATAAAAAATAATTTATAATGGATAAAGTTTTTTGGTAACAATGAAATATATTTTTTGTATATTGAACTAATATTTTAAG
>JAQIXW010001830.1:0-17575 GCA_034700685.1 Willowsia buskii | reverse complement strand
TTTCAAATTCAACATTGTTAAAATATTTTAATTAAAAATTTGGTTTGCCTCATGAGAATTTCAAAGCAATTTTATTACATACGTAGCTTTTCGTGAACATATTTAAGGCGTATTTATGCCAAAAATGGTAAGATGCAATCTGCTATGCTAATGATAATGCAGGGTTTTATAAGAGCATTGTTCTCATTTTGTTAACTAAAAGACAAAGGAGTGTTTATTTACCAAAGTTCTTTGAAAAGCGAGCAAGTTTTGCGATTATAATAAAATGTTGTCATAGATAAAGGTGTTTGTAGTTATGAGATGGCGGATTTCATCTTTGCATTTTAAGCTTTAATTTAAAAGAAATTAAAATATTAGAGTCTCCACAAAATTGAATTGCTGTAAAGCTTACTGTAATTGCAGAATATGATTAAAATCAAGCCACATAGAAAAGAGGTCGAAATTGACTTTCAAATTTTGGAAATTCATCATAATAGGGGTATAGAGCATAAAAAATATGTATGTTCCCAACATCAAAAGATTAAAATATC
Organism: Willowsia buskii; assembly: GCA_034700685.1. Classification (NCBI taxonomy): domain Eukaryota; kingdom Metazoa; phylum Arthropoda; class Collembola; order Entomobryomorpha; family Entomobryidae; genus Willowsia; species Willowsia buskii. Next base: position 17,045 of record JAQIXW010001830.1, on the reverse strand, counting down.
GTCACCATTTTCTGTAGGAGAGCGCCAATAGTCGAAAACGCCTTCCGCGGGGATCCAGCTGGGGTTCACAAATTTTGACTTAAAGGTTTTTAATTACGCGCTTAAAATGCGCTTAAAATGCGCAATTAAATTCTCTAGGTGGCCTATTTTTTGGAATTTTTGGTTTTGTATAAAAATTTTATTATGAAACATGAAAATAGGGGTATTTTCTACCCACCTAATAGGATTAATGAAGCCGAATACTTATTGCCAAATTTAGTCTTTCGCATATTGCTCTCAAACAAAACCAAAAAATTCCAAGAAATTGGCCAATTTTTAGATCATTCGTATTCCTACTAAATCCAACAGTACGGCTCCAAAAGCAAAGCACAGACCTGCTAATTTTATTTGCTTTTCCAGGAAAGAAGCTTCCCACGATCATAAAGAAATATATATTCAGAACAATATAAAAAGCTGTAACTAAACTAGTTGTTGAAAGCGTTGACCGGATGTCACCATGTAACAAAACTGTTGCAAAAACTATACCCACTGACGTCAAAACTCCTTGAAAATGAAGCGCAACAGGCCTTTTGAAAACACTCATTCACAAGTGCTGAGTGCATTTGAATACATCGATATTTAAAAACCCAATTACTGAAGTTCCTAATATATAAAGTAATTGTTTCGAGAAATTTTCCAAAAATTTCTCGAAAGTTCCCAAATAGCGACGCCGCACGAAAACATTCCACAATGCATAACCATCATTCCAACAGATACAAACATGGTAAACATGTATACTTCAAAACTGAAACAGAACAATTTCAGAATGATAATCAAAATTGGATATGAAACAAGCAGTGGTTCCAGACAAGTAAATATGGGCTCGAGGGAACCAAAAATACTAACAAGATATAAAATAATGACGTTACGATTGTTAGTATTGGAACGTTTATTAATACGAGTTTTATGATATGAGAATTCTGAATAACTTCCACATTAAACAATGTATTTATAGTTTCCACATAGCCGGTTGAATGATCTTTGTAAAATGAGAACATCTCAAATCCAAGGTACGTAGCCGCACACCAGTAAACAGTTTGAATACGTTCCCGAACTCATTCTTTTGTAAATGTCAGAATGATATTATTTTAAATATAGCTTGTAATGCTCTCACTGTGAAATGAAGTAACTCAAGGATTTGAGGATACCTGCTTGGTTTGTTTTTGGCAAAAATAATAACTTTATCGGATTTCTGACTTTTTACAAACGGGCAAACATTTCCAGGAAAACAGTTTGCTGAATAAAGTTGCACCATAAAAAAATGTTTTATGGAATATTTATCCAAAATCTTATTAAACAATCAATCGCAACCGGTTAAGCTAAATCAATAAATTGTCAATACCAACTATTGCTACTCTGGAAAATGTTCCTTTTAAAGCAATTCTGAGTTGTAATATGCGCATATGGCTGGACTATGACGTTCAAACCTAAATTAACGAAAAAGTCGTAACCAAATAACGAAAGAAGGATGTCAAGTTTACGTGTTTTCAAATACGGCGAAACATATCCAAATCCAATGCCTGGATGAATTTGCTTGGGTTTTTAAAATCAACCTTATTTTGAGAAAATTAAGTTGTTGCCTTTTCGGGAGTTTAAACCTAAATATCTTAATTAAAAATGTAGTTGTGCCCATAAGAATTTCAAGACATATTTATTACATACTATCTATTACTAAAACAAATTTAATTACTTTTTGAATCGTAAAATTTAAAATGTTAAATGTTCTTCTTTTTTTCGCAAAAGATTATTGAACCCATGTTAATTCTTACTTTTTTACAGAATGTTTCGTACTGTATAGTACTGTTGCATTGTAGTAGTTGTATACTATTGAATTTAAAGTATCGGAATTTGTCATCGGAAGCTAGACAAGAATGACTGCCACCGCCTGTGAGTTTATGCTCGGAGCTTGGGTTAAGTTGTTGGATTCTGTTTAGCTTTGACAAAGTTCTGTTGGCATCACAAGATATTATAATTATAATTAACAATTTTAAAATATCCGATTTGGTTTTCAAAGCTTTGGAGATTCGTGTTAAATGAAATGGCCGAAGGAATTCCGGAAATATTTAAGAATTTATTTATCAAAATAAATAAATAAATTTATCTAATAATTTATTAGAATACAGCAATGAATACAAATATCCAAAAAATTAAAGTTAAAACTACAATTTAAAAAAACATTTTTTCTTTATTTTTCACAACCAATTATATATCAAAGTGTGCAAAACGTAGCAATAAAAACCTATTAATTTACAAGACTAAAACCAATTTAATTGTTTTTTGTATAACAAAATGCAAAATATTTAGCGCTGTTTTAGTTTCGTAAAAATTAGCAGAGCCAATATTAATTCTGATTTCCATACATGCTTTCACCATAGTTCTCTGCTCTCTTGCTTTCCCAGGCTTGCTGCATTCGACACAACGTCTCCATTCGCGAAGCAGAGATCTGCTAATCTTATTAATTTTTCCTGGAAAATAATATCCAATAACCATAAAGAAATATATATTTAAAACGCTATAGGAAGCTGAGATTATTCCAATAAGTGATGTATCTGTTCGAATGTCATTTTGTAGTAAAACTGTTGCATGCAGAATAGCAATAGTCATTAGCAGAGTTTGAAAATGAAGAGCAACAGTTAATTGAAAACAATCGTTCATAAGCGCTGCCAACAATTGAATTCGTCTATATTCCGATATCGATTTTTTGAGGTTGGATTGAAAAACGATTTTATGTTTAAAATTTTTGCAAATTTCCCAAATACCAATGCCACAAGAAAACATTCCATTGTAGAACACGAGACACCCAATAGCTCCAAGCATGATGAACATATAAATTTCAAAACTTTGCATTACAACTTTAACAGAAAAATGTATAACTGGACTATCTACTAGATATGGTGACAATACAGTAGATATTGGCTCAACTGATCCGAACGTCACTAGCAAACTGTAGCAAACCGATATTATGATTGTTACGATTGGAATGTTTAACATCAAAAGTTTTGCGATATATGAAGTCTGGAAAGACTTTTCATTATAGATTGTATTTATAGTTTGCACATAGTTGCTAGAATGGTCTCGTGTAAAATAGAGCATTTCACATTCAAAATATGCTCCAGCAAGCCAGAAAGTAGTTTTGATCAGTTGGTCACCCAATTCATTCCAATGCAAATGCGATAGCATTGCTATCTGAAAGATACACTGCAATGACTTTAAAAGGAAATATGATATCTCAAAAATTTGCAGATTTTTAGATTTTGTAGAATTATTTTTAAATACTACAACACTAGAGGCATGACTTCCTACAAATGGGCAAATATTTCCGGGAATAATGTTTGCCAAATTTAGTTGCCATAGAAACAATTGTTTTATTGAAAATTTATCCAAAAGTTTGATGAGACAGCGTTTCATTGTAGGAAAATTTCAAATATTTGCGAGAGCATATAAATAGAAGAACAGACTTTTCCTGTTTGTCGTTCAGGCTGAACTATAAATCGTCACCATCAAAAAGTTAATTATTTCCATGAAGCAAACAACATGAGAAATGTCAGTCTTAAAATGACAGTTATGCATTAAATTAATGGTTGTCACGTTATTATTGACAGATTTAAGACATGACAGTTTAGTAAAATCGCGGAATAATATATACTAAATTACTTCCTGTGACTATACCGTATTCACGTAAGATAAACAGTTTATTACGAATAATTTCATATAAATTTAACCTTATGTAACTCCAATCACAATACAGCGGATTCTAGAGACGGGGCAGTCAAAGCAGATTTCATAAACAGATAAATGGCGTTAACAAGCGCGTTTTCAAATCTTTTGACAGGTTTTGACAAGTAGAAAAACAACATGGAACTAAATTAAGACAATTATTATAACTTTGAAATTCAAAAGGGCAAGTAGCTTTAGTTATTTGGTTTTGACTATTCCAAAGGACATAAAGCTTACTTTTACAACTTTTATTTCAAATACAAGTATAATGTGTACATTAATAACAACATACAATTTCAGCACGTGTTAAAATTTAATTTAATTACACAAAAGAAAAAAATGCATTTCGGTTAAAAAGGATTTGTGAAGGGAGCAAACAAATAACAAACTATAATTAAAAATACAGTTTTTTACTCTTTTGTTCATTATCATTCCCTTTCTCATGATCATCAGTAATTGCAGGAAAGCTCGTATAATATCGAAAGCTGTTGCATTTGGATTTACTTTCGCTCACAAAGCTTGTTTTGCAGTCTTTTGAGGTTTATAAATATCTAAAAAATTGTATGTTTTGAATTTCAGTGAAATTCCATCGCAATTTTGCGCAAACAACAGGACCAGGGTATAATTACGAAAACAAACATATATATTTGCTGACAATTTTTACTCATAGTAATATTTATCTATTTACCAGTAATTTACTATACAGACAATAACAGCAGACAGGTAATCATCTTACGAAATGTTAAATTGACAAATACAGTTTCCAGATTGTTCCTATTGTCCATTAAAGCTATAAAAGATTGGATGTTGTGCAACAATTATTTTAAAATTACTGCACAAATATTTTTGAGGTGTGGCGATTTCTCAGAGTTTCAACTATGAATTGTAGATCGATCGAGGTCTCTCTTTTTTTATTTCATAAACGTCGTCAGTTTACTTGGGGATTTTTAATTTTTAATTTTGATCCAATTTTTAAAATATTGCAAATATTACTACAGTTTTTGGCCATTAAAAGAGTAAAATATGGAGATGCCTACAAGATTAAAATTTTCATTAATTCTATTACAAATCCTTAGACCAACGATTTGCTCCAATGGAAAATATTTGCTCATAGAATATTACTATTTGAGACAACTTGAAATGCTGAATCTCCTTTCAAAGTATCCCAGAATGCGGGATATCCGTGGACCAAACATGAAGTTCGCTGTCCCTACAACTATTTTAGTAAATGAAGTTGCTCTTGCTCTAAATGCCACATTATTAGTAAAATCTTATGCATCTCCTTCACAAATCTCAAATTATCCAACTATCTTACCCACAGTCCAAATGGTTGGTATTAGAACAAGAACTGTGCACAATATTTGGCAGTCGTTTAGAGACAAAACGGAAAATCCATCCTTCTCCCCTCTATTCACCCAAGTCATGCAATTAGATGCACAGTTCGGCTATTGCGACAATCTCCGTAGAAAACAAGTAAATATCTGGGACTTTTCTGTTTTCACAAATTGTTTCGATATTTGGATCTGGATATGTATTTTCATCTCATTTGTTTCCATAAGTTTCAATTTATCAAAGAAAATGTTTCCTCCGGTGCCTGAACTGTTGTTAGCATTGTCGCCTCTGATATCCCCGGGAGTATCGGGAGAAAGTACAAGTTCTACGAGAGGAATATTTACACTGTGGCTTTTTATTTGCTTTATTCTCACAAATTACTATACTGGATTGATTACTAGTCAACTTATCAGTCCCTCTCCTCCTGATACGATGTCAACAATAACTGACCTTAAAACAAGAAACTATTCGTTAGTTTATGCACATCCACTTTTGTTGGGTGGGATGAAAGCTAAGATTTCTTCTCATTTTTTATATTCCTCAAAAAACGATAGTCAAGTTGATTCAATATTAAATCGCGAAATGATAATCCTCCGCGACCTGCTAAAAACAGCTCGGGTTATGGAAGATGAAGTGGAATTTGCAAAAACTTTAGCTTCTGGGAGTAAAGATATTTCTAAATTTGCAACAGTTACAGACTGGCCTTTTGTAATGCTTGGACTTGGAAATGCGACAGTGCAAATTAAAGACAAACAGAAGCGTAGCTGTTTCGTGGGGAAAAGGCTACTTCCGTCAGGTTCTGTATATTACATGTTTCTCCCACCAGGGGATTATGTCAATCTTCAAAACATATTTCAGCGGATGGTGGAAGCAGGCATAGAGCAGTTGTGGAATCTTGAACAGATTGGATTGGCGCATTCTCTTCGAGTGCAAGACAGAAACAGAGTGGTCAGTCCAACACATATTCTTTCTGATTCTGACAGGAATCAAGTGACAACTTTGAAATTGGTGGACAAATTTTGACGGTATTTCTGCTTTGGAGCTTGTGCTTGGCTTGTTCCAGTGTAGGATTTGTAATTGAAATGCTGAAAAAATAAATCGCTTAATATTTGAGAGAGAACAGCTTTTAGCCAATTTTATTTGTATTTTTACGCGGAGATATATAAATTGATCACAAAACTCACGAGAATATACTACGGACGATAACACGCAAATCAAAATGAAAAATATCACATCTGATAGAAATTTTTACGTAGAATCTCATGGTACTTGTCTTAACCCGGAATGGACAAATCTGTGGGCAACAGCAAACAATGAAATATGGTCTCTTACCATGTGTTCAGACAACATAACCACCGGAATCAGATCTCTATCATTTTTAAAATCACTTTCACTGATAAAATCGAAGAATTGTTGAATGCAAGTGATGTTTCCGCCCAAAGTACTCGGGCGATAACCAGAAAGCAGTTTGAATTATTCTGTCACCGTATTCGCTCTTGTGAAAATGACGGGAGGATATTATTTGAAATATAGATTGTATTGCTCTGACTGTAAAAATATTTTGAAGATATTCGGTTGGTTTATTTCTGGCCAACGAATAGCGGTAGTGGTTTTGTGACTTTTTGAAAACGGGCAAATATTTCCGGGAATAAAGGTTGCCAAATAAAGTTGCACCGTGAACAAATATTTTGCGGAACATTTATCTAAAAACTTATTAAATTGGAACTTCATTTTCAGGAAGTAAAATAGTTCGATTATATTTCTCCTAAACGGTTGAGCAATTCTGAGTTGCTGTATGACTATAGGGCAGTATTATGACAGTAAAAATTAATTAAATTTTGTAAGGCATGGTATAATTTGCGTATAGGTTATGTCAGATATGTGTAGACTTTCCAAACCGTATCACTGTAAGAAATTGGATCCACACTTTTTACATTATTCAATATAAAATATTATTCAAAGGCAAAAGAGAGTATTAATAATAAAATATTTGTGAGGGGAACAGTTAAAAGCAAACTAATAATGAGTAAACAAATTTTTCCGCAGTTTTTTTCACTATCTTTCCCATTGTAATAAACTTCTCGGTGCAATAGATAAAAAGGTCTGATACTAAGTTTACAAACATGGCTTTATTTCAAATTACTTGTACATCCAATGATTTTATTCACTTAATCAGTAATTGCCAGTTGTAACATTTGGATGTACTTTAGCTCCAATTGACACCCGAACAAATATACGTAAATCAAGGGTTCAATCAACAATGTTTAACTATTTATGAGTCAGCATTTTAAGGGTGAATAATAAATTGACGCAAACCATTTCTAGATGGTTCCATTGAATTTTTTAACACAATAATTGTTTGCATGATACCGATACTAATTTTCAAATTATTACAAGGTTATATTCTAGGTGTGGCGAATTACCAGATGGTCAAATTATAAATTGACCATTAAATAAATCTAAAATAGTAAACATGGCAAGGACTACTAGATTACGACTTATTTTGATTTTTATTATGCACAAATCAATACATATATTCGTCTCATAGCCGATAGTGAGACACACGTAAAAATCACAATAATAAAACCAACTTAATTGTCTTTTGTATCATGAAATTTAAAATGTTCAATGATGTTTTCATCTCATAAAAATTTACGGAACCAATATGAATTCTTATTTCTCTGCACGCTCTGATCGTTCTCCTGTACTCTTTTATGTCGCGTGTATTCCTCCTAAATACGATACTACGGTTCCAAAAGCAAAGCACAGACCTGCTGATTTTATTTGCTTTGCCTGGAAAGTAGTATCCAGCCACCATAAAGAAATATACATTCAACACACAATAATAAGATGTAACCAACCCCGTTCTTGAAAGCTTTGAGCGGATATCCTCTTGTAGCAAAACTATTGCAAAAATAATACCAACGGACATTAAAACGCCTTGAAAGTGAAGTGCAATAGTCATTTGAAAACATTCGTTCACAAGTGCTGCGTACAATTGAATACATCGATATCTGAAAACCCAATTTCTTAAGTTCCTAATATGTGAAATAATTGTAAATGTTTTCCTAAAATTTCGGCAAATTTCCCAAATTGCAATGCCACATGAAAACATTCCACTGTACATAACCAAAGTTGTAACAGCTACAAACATGGAAAACATGTAAACCTCAAAACTAAACATGAGCAGTTTGAGACTGAAGCTGAGAATTTGATATTTAATAAGCAGAGGTCCCAGAGTGGTGGTTATGGGCTCGAGAGAACCAAACAATACTAACATGTTATATAAAAGCGACGCTACTATTGTAAGAATTGGAACGTTTATCATGACGATTTTTATAATGTGAGAATTCTGGATAGCTTTGAGATTTAAAATAGTATTAACAGTTTCCACATAGCTGGTCGAAAGATCTTTGAGAAAGGAAAACATCGCAAATCCAAAGTACGAGGCCGATAACCAGTAAGCAGTTTGAATAATTCTGTCACCGTACTCATTTTTATTCAAATAACGGAATGACATGACTTGAAATGTAAATTGTAATGCTCTCACTATCAAATGAAGCAACTCCAGATTTTGAAGATATTTGGTTGGTTTATTTCTGGCAAGACGAATAACGGTAGTGGCTTTGTGGCTTTTTGAAAACGGGCAAATGTTTCCAGGAATTAAAGTAGCCAGATAAAGTTGTACCGAAAATAAATCCTTTATGGAATGTCTATCCAAAAATTTACTAAATTCAAACTTCATTTTCAGAAACTCAGGAAAAAACTAGCTTGTAACAATAATCGTAAACTGTTGAACCAAATATATCAAGTTTTATTACGAAATATGGTTATTCTAGAGGAGAAAGTTTTGGTTCAGGTTAAGTTATTCCTTTCAAAGCAATTCTGAGTTGTAATATGCCATCAAACCCGGAATAGTACGTTGAAAATTAATCACGGAAAAGGGTGGTACGCAATTAACGAAACAAGTATGTGGTGTCAACATATTTTCAAATATGGCTAAGCATTTCCTAATCCAATGCCACATTAAGTTTACCTGGATTTTCAGAAATAATTAAAATGTAAAATATTGGAGGTGTCGCCTTATCGGCATTTTAAATTTAAATACTTTAATTAAAAGTTTAATTGCGCTCATTAACATTCCAAAGCAATTTTATGCAATATACCGTACATCTTATTGGTTTTGTAAACTATTTTTATTCGAGATAAAAAAAATTTAAGTGAATTTCTCAGCTACTAAATTAAAATTTTTTAACCCAAAATTTAAAATGTTAAATAATGTTTACCTTTTGTTAAAAAAACAACCCATTTAACTTCTTATTACTTTACATGATTTTACCATGCTGCGATATAATTTGTCATTTGAATCCTGCTTCAAATCCTAATATTCCAAGGACAAAGGAAAGACCTGCTTATTTTGTTAACTTTTCCAACTGAACATACTTATGTTTTAAAATCCATTTATTGAAATTGGAAGGTGATTCAATCTCTCGATTTTTTTAGAAAACATCTCTAGATCTCCCAGACACCATTGCAGGAAGAAAATTTTCCATTATAAAATGAGATATATAGTAGGTGACATGACACCATGACAGACATGAAAACCTCAGCACTATAACTTTATTTGTAAAATCAATAATTGGATTGTTAATTAATAAGATGACAGTGTAAAATATATTGGTTGCAACGATCCATGTATCACTGACAAGATGCAAGCTAGTATGTTAATGAGTACTTAGCATTAATAATGACAAATGATAATCCAGAATAACAATAAGGGCATTACTCTCCCCATTCCAAAGGTATTTAAATGAATCTAACTAGCTGTTTTGAATATCCAAAAAATTGCAATATAAAATACAATATTTACAGATACAGGTACAAGCGATTGAATTTATAAAATAATGGTCTTTATTCTTTAAAAAAGGTTCAGAACATCTTATAAAAGAAATCTTGTAAAAAAATCAATTAAAAAACAATTTATTGTAACGACAGGAACACAGCATTTTGTCTTAAAGTTAAGTGAGACAGACTCATAATAAAAAAAACCAATTTTATTGTCTTTTGTATCATAAAATTTAAGATATTGAAAGATGTTTTCATTTCGTAAAAGTTGACACAACCGATATGAATCCTAGTTTCTCTGCAAGATCTAATCATAGTCCGATACTCTTTTACCTCGCATTTGTTTTTCCTGCTAGATCCATTGCTGCGGTTGAAAAAGCAAAGCACAGATCTGCTAATTTTATTTGCTTTTCCTGGAAAGTAGTATAAAATATATATTAAAGAAATAAATAAAGAAAGAAATATATATTGAAAGCACAATAATAAGATATAACTAAATCTCTTCTTGCAAGCGTTGAACGGATGTCCTCGTGTAACAAAACGGTAGCAAATGCAATACCAACGGACATTAAAACGCCTTGAAAATTAAGTGCTACCGTCATTTAAAAACATTCGTTCACAAGCGCTGAATAGAGTTGAATACATCGATATCTAGAAATCACATTCTTAAAGATTGTGATGTTTGGAAAAAATGTTAATGTTTTCTATAAATGTCTGCAAATTTTCCAAATTGCAATGCCACATGAAAACATTCCACAGTACAGGTAATATTATTGCAAACATATAAACCTCAAAACTAAACATGAGCAGTTTGAGACTGATTCTGAGAATTTGATAATCAATAAGCAGTGGTCCCAGAGTTGTAGTTATGGGTTCAAGGGAACCAAAAATTACTAACAAGCTATAACATAATGACGCAACAATTGTCAGGATTGGAACGTTTATCACTACAATTTTAATAATGTGCGAATTTCGAACACAATTTGAATTAAAAACGGTGTTAATAGATTCCACATAGCTTGTCGAATGATCTTTGAGCAATGAAAACATTTCAAATCCAAAGTACGTGGTCGACAACCAGAAAGACTGTCGTATAATGTTTGCAAGTAAAGTAAACAGGCGGTTATCAATATAATTTGATATAAAGCTGTCCTTGTGTAACTCAAATCATAGCTGTTTAACATGTTGTTTGTTTATTGTGTAAATTCTTCAGCCTGATTAGTAAACGGAAGATTTCAGAAACATCAAAATGGCGTTAACAAGTATTTTCCTAAACACAAATGTCTACAAACACAATTGACAGCATTTGCATTCAATAAATGTTGAAATTTAATCATATGCAATAACTTCGAAAAAAACACTTTGTAAGGTAATAAGAGCCAATGTCCAATTGACATCCAAACAAATATACACAAGTCATGCACTCTTTTGGGAACAGTAAAAAATAGTTAGGTAAACATTTCCTTGAAATTACAATGCGGGGTTGCCTATACAATAAGAGCAGTGTTCAAAATGAATTCAAGGATGTTTTTAGGTGTGGCGAATCTTCATAGAGTTAACTTATAAATTGTAGACCAACGTTACTTCCTGTCCTCTCATATAATATACGTTGTCAGTTTATGTGGGGAATTTTGATTTTAATTAATAGCAACTACAAAATGTTTGTGATCATCATTTACGACAATTAAAAATAATTAAAATACAAAAACATGGTATGGACTACTAACTTACGACTTATTTTTATTTTTATGGCACACAAATCAATAGATAAAATCGTCATATAACTGATTGTGAATTATCACACAAAAATCACAGTACTAAAAACAACTTTATTGTCTTTACTTTATTGTGAAGCAGTTAAACCAGAAAAATATAATGAATATTCGTTGTAGATAACTTTATGAAAAATACGACATCATTCAAATTATATTTCTATTGAATTTTATTGATGGGATTTTTCACTGGCAGGCAACATTAGAAATTTAAAAGGAGTCATAAAACTAATTATAAAATGAGGACTAATTGTTGATATTGATGTAAACACACCATACAAATATAAATATGCAAATACATATTTGTATAATAATTTTTATAATTTTTACGTACTCATCATTCCCACTTTTTTGCCCAAGTCATGCAGACAGATACAAAGTTCGGATATTGCGACAGCATCCGTAGAAAATAAGTAAACGTTTTGGATTTTTCTGTATTCACGAATTGTTTTGAAGTTTGGATCAGAATGGGTGATATCATCTCTTCTATATTTTTAAGTTTTATTGTTTCAAGCAAGAGATTTCCTCCGGTGCCTGAGCTGTTGCTAGCGTTATCGCCTCTGATATCATCGGGAGTATCGGGAAAAGCTCTGCTAAAGGAAAATTTACGTTGTGTCTTTTTGTTCGCACGATTGACTAATTACTAAAGTGGATTGATTACTAGCCAATTTATTGTGCTTAGCATGTTGCATTGTTGGATTCGTAATTAAAATGGCGAAATATGTGAAGTAGGAGATTGTGATGAAAATTTCTTTGACTGATTTTTATTGCTGTTTTAAATACAAATATATAAATTGATTTAACAAATTTGTAACATGCCTTTGCAAAACTTTTACAATAATAAAACAAGCTTAATTGTCTTTTGAATCATAAAATTCAAAATGTTTAAAGATGTTTTCATTTCATAAAAGTTAACGGAGCCTATATGAATTCTTATTTCTCTGCAAGATCTAATCATTCTTCTGAATTCCTTTATATCATTATTGCTCCTACTAAATAGAATACTACGTCTCCAACTGCAAAGCACTTGCCTACTAATTTTATTTGCTTTTCCTGGAAAGTAGTACCCAGCCACCATAAAGAAGTATATATTCACGACACAATAATAAGATGTAGCTAAACCCGTTCTTGTAAGCATTGTCCGTATATCAGCTTGCAAGAAAACTATTGCAAAAACAATACCGAGGAACATTAAAACTCCTTGGAAGTGAAGTGCAACAGTCATTTGAAAACACTCATTTACAAGTGCTGTGTACAATTGTATACATCGATACCTGAAAACCCAATTTCTGAAGTTTCTAATATGTGAAATTATTGTGAATATTTTCCTAAAATTTCGGCAAATTTCCCAAATTGCAATGCCACATGAAAACATTCCACAGTACATAACCAAAGTTGAAACGGATAATAGCATTAGAAACATATAAACCTCAAAACTAGACATAAGCAGTTTGAGACCGATACTGATAACTTGGTAATCAACAAGCACTGGTCCCAGAGTGGTAGATATGGGCTCGAGAGAACCAAACATTACTAGCAAGCTGTAAAATAAAGATGCTACAACTGTCAATATTGGAACGTTTATCAATACAATTTTTATGATATCAGAATTCTGAATAGCTTTGAGATTAAAAAGGGTATTAATAGTTTCCACATAGCCAGTCGAATGATCTTTGAGAAACGAAAACATCTCAAATCCGAAGTACGTGGCCGAAAACCAGTAAGCAAATTGAATGATTTTGTCACCTGACGCATTTATAGGTAGATGACGGAACGATGCTATTTGAAATATAGCCTGTAATGCTCTCACTATCAAATGAAGTAACTCCAGATTTTGAAGGTATGCTGTTGATTTATTTTTGGAGAGAACAATAATTGTGTCGGGTGTATCACTTTTTGCAAACGGGCAAATATTTCCAGGAACAAGATTTGCTAGGTAAAGTTGTAACGGGAACAAATGTTTTATGGAATATTTATCTAAAAATTTATTAAATATGAGCTTCATTTTCAAAAACTAAGGTAAACACTTCGATTCTATTTCTCCAAAACGGTTGTGCAATTCTGAGTTGCTCTGTGCTTTTATGACAGGATAATCATATTGAAGATTAATTATAAAAACATGTAAGTCAATATCCGAAATCCAAAACCCAGTTATTTCTTAGATACCATCAACATGAAAGCAGATTAAAGTATCACCTGAAATAACAAGTATGAATTAAGTATATGGTTGTGTCACAATTTTAGAATGATTTGAAACATGGCATTCCAATGAGCTTTTAACGAAAACACGGTATAAAATAAAATTAATTAATTTATGTCTTTCTATTGTATAAAATTTCCGATTAAAATATACCGTTGGTTATCTATAAGTTTATAAAAAGCTGTCTCTGTGTTACTCAAGTCGTAGCAGTCTATTATATTGTTTGTTTATTGTGTAAATTCTTAACCCGTATCAGTAGAAGTAAGATTATTTCATAAAGATAAAAATTATGTTAACAAGTTTGAAGAGCAGAAAAACTACATGGCCAGTAAAATTCTGGCAAAAGAACACTATTAAGGTAATACGTAATTGTAACCTGAAAATTCAGACATGCAAATTTTTGCGAGTATTTACATTCATATGCAATGCTACATGGTATTAGGTTCACCTCTATAAGTTTTATTCCAAATACAAATGTGTACAAAAATATGAGTAATAGCATAAAATTTCATTAGATGATTTAAAAAATCGAGATATTTTAAAGATTTGTGAGGAGCTTTCTACTCACTATCACAAACTTGGCTTTATTTCAAATTACAAGTCGGGATTGACAATACAATCTAATAAGAACAGTGTATAATTACGAAAACTAATTCTAAAGGGCTTAAATTCGATCATTTATGTTTTTTAACGGGAAAATATTTAAACTAATGCTAATCTTTACTCAGCAATGTTCAATTATTTCAAAATAAATCAGAATACAAATAATTCAATCAGACTAGTAAGCAATTTAGTGATAAATAATAAACTGACAAACACAGTTCTGGATAGTTCCATAGGACCAATATGGCTGTCTCCTCTTTCATTTAATGACAAAAATCACAATAATAAAACCAACTTAATTGTCTTTTGTATCATAAAGTTCAAAATATTTAACGATGTTTTCATTTCATAAAAGTTAACAGAACCGATGTGAATTCTTATTTCTCTACAAGATCTAATCATTATTCTGTACTCTTTTATATCGGATGAGTCCCTTCTAAATCCAACAGTACGATTCCAAAAGCAAAGCACAGACCTGCTAATTTTATTTGCTTTTCCTGGAAAGTAGTATCCAGCAACCATAAAGATATATATATTCAAAACACAATAAAAAGACGTAGCTAAACCCGTTGTTGTTATCGTTGACCTGATATCACTTTGCAACAAAACTGTTGCAAAAACAATACCAACAAATATTAAAATTGCCTGGAAATGAAGAGCAACTGTCGTTTGAAAACAGTCATTTACAAGGGCTGCGTGCATTTGTATGCATCGATATTTGAAAACCCAACTCCTAAAGTTTCTAACATGGGAAATAATAGTGAATCTTTTCCTAAAATTTCTTAAAATTTCCCAAATTGCAATGCCACATGAAAACATTCCACAGTACATAATCAAAGTTCCAACAGCCGCCGTTATTAAAATCATATAAACCTCAAAACTAAACATGATCAGCTTAAGACTGCAAATCAAAATTGGATATGACGCAAGCAGTGGTCCCAAAGTGGTAGTTATGGGTTCGAGGGAACCAAAAAATACTAACAAGCTGTAAAATAATGACGCTAGAATTGTTAGGATTGGAACGTTTATCATTAAAAAATTGATAATATGAGATTTCCGAGCAGCTTTTACATTTAAAATGGTATTAACAGCTTCCACGAAGCTGGTCGAATGATTCTTGAGAAATGAAAGAGTCTCAAATCCAAGGCACGTAACCGATAACCAGAACGCAGTTTGAATTAATATGTCACCAAACTCATTGCTTTGCAAATGACGGAATGATATAATTTTAAATATAGCTTGCGACGCTCTCACAATTAACTGAATTAACTCGAGATTTTGAAGATATTTAGTTGCTTTACTTTTGGAGAGAATAATAACTGTATCTGGTGCATTGCTTTTTTCAAAGGGGCAAATATTTCCAGGAAGAAGGTTTGCTAGGTAAAGTTGTACCGCAAATAAGTACTTTATGGTATGTTTATCCAAACACTTTTTAAATCGGAACTTCGTTTTTGGAAACGTAGGTAAAGGAATCCTCTTCTATTTCCCCTAAACGGTTAAGCTTAACCAAGGAAGTGTTATGTTAGCTAATATTAAGTATTATGCCATTAGTAGGAAGTAAGGAAAGATTTTTCAAGGTTAAAATATTCCACTTAAAGCAATTTTGAGGTGTGTATATGTATTACGAGGTTACGAGGTTGTGGAATATTACTACAAAATTAATTATTATAGGAAAAGGTGGTATGTAATCAGTAATCACCGAAAGGATAATGTCGTGTTACCATATTTCATAATATGGCAAAACATTTTCAAATCCATTTCCTAATTGTGTTTGCCTTAATTACATAAAAACAACTACAAAAACTTTAATCATTTTTGAATAACAAAGAAATGGGTAATGACAATATTCTTTCGTAAAAGGTAACATGATTGGTTACTCACTGACGATAGTACTTTCGAAAGACAGCAATAAAAAAGTGTACCATTCGCCGATGGCAACTATAATTATGTGGACGTATGGAATTCAAAATTCCTTCCTTTTCTTTTCAACGAATGTTCTGATGCTTTTTACAAAAAATATTGATTCAGTAGCAAAATTAGAAATTTCAATGTTGCCATTTTTGATCATTTAAAAATTAAATATCAAAAAATACGAAATTTGTACCTCTATTTATTTTGTATAAGTTTAACAGTTTCGTCCAATGAAAATTTTCACTTTACAAGATATAACTATTCCTAATAAATTAAAATGATGTAGCTACTTTCATAGTAACCTAAAATGCGAGACATCCATGAACAAAACATTAAATTCACTAAGAGAGGATGATGGAAACTGGCATTGAGCAGTTATGAAATCTTGAGCAAATCGGGTTAGCACATTCTGTTCGAGTTCAAAACAGGCACGGAATTAATTGTCAGTCCACCGCATATAATTTCAGATGCTGACAGATACCATATGACGACCTTTAAATTATGTGGACAAATTCATGTCCGTGAAGTTAGAACCGGTTTTGGAAATCTAAAACCGGTTTTCCCAAAACCGGAAATCCCCCCGCAGGGAATTAAAATACAACCCCCAGGACGAAAATTCAAATTTC
>JAQIXW010001829.1:0-17575 GCA_034700685.1 Willowsia buskii | reverse complement strand
CCAACGCAACTTCCTTTCTATTATGTTCTAAATAGTTCCCTTCTCCTAGAACTTGGTCTAAATAAAGACGATGAAAGAAAATTGGGACACACACACGCAACAGCAGCATAACCAAAGAAAAGAGCAAGTAAGCACAACAGTCAATCACCCCAATAGGAAGGATGAAAAAAGGGAAAGGAAGAACTCTTTAGATTTTTCTTCGGTTTTTTCTCTCTGTCTCTCTTTCTCCGTGTAACAAAAAAGATGAGTGAAAGAGAGAAAAAGAATATTGAGGAAATGAAATATGATGTATGGATGCATATGTGTCCGTCTGTCGAACCCCTGTCAACCAAGTTTGATTAGATTTGGAGGAAGATGAAGAAGAAGAAAAAAGAATGAAAGAGAGGTAGTACGGAAGGGGAAGAGAAAAGAATGGAGAAAGTACACGAAAAGAAAATAGGATGAACTTTGTTACAAGGGTCGGATGAACATTCACAAGATTTTTTTATCTGCCGCTACTGATATTTTAATACTGAGAAGACATCATAGTTTTTATCAAAGACATAAGTTTTTGAGTAGGTAAAAATTACATAGTAAAACCATATATTTTAGTTTATATGGATTTTTCGCATCGTCTTGTGACATCATGAGAGAGTAGAATAAAGAGATCTTATAAATTCAAAACACAAAAATAAGCCATAATAATAATAGTAACAATACAATGATGATGAAACGAGCAAGAAGACCTTCCTCATCCACTCACTCATCATCTTCATAACATCATCATCATATTTTTCAATACAAATACGAAAAAATCCAACTTTTTTTTCGCAATCCTCATCTCCGTCTTTCTATTTTTGTTGACAAAGCACAATGCAAAAATATATACTCTATTTTGTCCTTGCTTTGTTGTATGCCTCTTTTTGTTGCCAAAATGTCCTTGTGTGTGTGTGAACACATCGATTTTTCACTCGATTGTGAATTTTGATTTGATTTCATTACTTTTCCTTTTTCCACATAACAAGGAAGAAAAGAGAATGTGTGTATTAAATGGGAACATGAAAGGATGAAAATAATGTCTGACGGGTTGATGATGTTGTTTGAAAGGATACACGTAGGGAAAGACGCACACACACAGCAAGCAGGGCTCTGACAATACATCTGTTTATTACATAATATAGGTACCTACACACGAGGTGTTGTGGAATGCATTTAAGTAGGTAACGTCTGTAGTTTGGAATGAAGGACCATGTAAAAAAAGAGAAACTTTTTGAATCTTGTTAGTTTTCTCAGCCTTTCATTTCCATCGGCCAAAGTGTGTGGTAAAGTGGACATATTCGATAGAAATCTTCAAAAGAATAGTTGAATAGATGGAAAGCCCACGCAGCAGAGACACAAAAGGGAAGAGCAAGACAAGTAGAACCAGTGTTTGTACCGCTGAGAGTGTTGACTATTTTTGTTGCATTGTGTCCTACTGCTTGTTTTTCAATGTTTCGTTTTATGCTTTCGGGGTTGATAAAAACCGGTTGTTTATTCTTATTTACGGGAAAACATAGTCTTCTCCTGTTATCCTTATTATAGTAGGAGTTTTTGTATGGACATTTTGCGGCATGTATGCTTTTGCTTTTGTGGTGAGTTTTCCGGGTACGTAAGATATTGGATTGAGGACGGAAATGGGATCGGTTTTTGCATGTCCATCCATTTTACTCTTCCATTTTCCTGGTTCATTGATGTTCATATTGTTATTATTATTATTGTATGGTCCTTTGCATAATAGTGTGTATAGAATCTTCTAAGGCCTCCTGTTGTTGTAATCCTATCTATTTTTTATTTTATATATAATGTAATGTGTATTGGTTTCTACTTTCACTTGCCCCATTTTCTTCACTGAGAAAAATAAAGAAATAAAGAACTAAGAGTCCCCATTTTAGTGGCAATGTCGTCATCACGGTTGTAGTTGAGACTTTCCAGAGAAGAAAAGTGGATCAAGCAAGAGGGCATTCTTGTTTCATGGTCTTTTCTATGTACATTGTATTCAACACCTATATATGAACTATTATTGCCACTTTTAAATAAGTGGCACAAAGTGCTATATGTTGAATGTAAACCTGCAAGCCTCATGTTTCAATTTTACTACTTGTATATTTTAAAGTAAAATAATGTGGAAAATGGAGTCAAGAAACATATACCGAAATCTTATATAGTTTCCCTTTCATGCAAATGCAACATCAACAGTGCTCATAGCTGAGTATTATATTTCATCAGCTCACTTAGGCTAGCAAAGGCCTACATTGTTTTTAGCATAAGTGCAACATTGCAGTGTAATAGGAGAAAAGATTACTGAATGAACATATCTCGAGTATAGACTAGAGTAAAACGACAAGCGTGAAGATGGAAGGAAAAGCAAGAGAAAGTGCGAGTCGACAAGGAGCACAGAAAGAAAATAAAAGGAACAGTTGAGGTGCATCCAATTTCCTTCGATATTAAACGTCAGCCTTGTACAAGGCAATGTATCAATCGGTGTGTTTTCCTGTGACAAAAAAAAACCAATATTCCTCTATCGCCTTTTGAACTTCCTTACCAAAAACGAATCTCTTATTCTGTATATATATTTTTGACTTGATAATATATGCTTTCTCTCTGTCTGTATTTCAGGTCATATTTTGGTCAGGAAGGAATCGACTACAGTATGGGCAGAGTTCCAATCGGTGGGACAGATTTCTCAAGCCGAGCGTACACTTACGATGACGACGTAGAAGGGCTTTTCGGTAGCGTGGATGCCAATCTCACCAACTTTGCCTTGCAACCTGAAGACTTCAACTTTAAAGTAAATATTTGCTCCTTTCATATATAATAAACCGCCATCTTTATGTGTAAAAGTAGGTTTTGTGTCTTTGGACGGAAATCACTACTCCGTAACCGCTTTGTTTTTCTGTCTCCCTTTCATTCCTTCTCTTGACTTCGTAGCTTACGTTTATATATATTTATTTTCTGATGGTAAAAGTAGCACAGGAGGCCATTAATACAAAGAGAGTGATTCGGGCAACTGCCATTTACGATGATATAATGGCTAATACGTTATGTATTGTTTTACTTTCTGCAACAAAGTCCTTTTTAGTGTCATCCGTAGAAGTTATGTATTGAGTGCTATTTATTTTATTTTCTCTGACTACATATTATATATAGACGTGCATGTGCGTTCTAAGAACAAAAATGGAATCATGGAACGTGACGGTATACTGCGCATCGGCTACCAGGAATCATACACCATTATTTTTTTGGATCTTTTCAACACATTCAAATTGGCAATACCAACTTTCTAATGCATCCAATTATTTTTGTCTTTACTAGACAAATTTCACGAGAAAAATACATCCATATTATAAATTATAAGTCTGAGCTTTGAAAACAGTTTGTAGGTATCCGCACAGAAAAAATAT
Source organism: Willowsia buskii (assembly GCA_034700685.1). Classification (NCBI taxonomy): domain Eukaryota; kingdom Metazoa; phylum Arthropoda; class Collembola; order Entomobryomorpha; family Entomobryidae; genus Willowsia; species Willowsia buskii. The sequence goes on along the minus strand of JAQIXW010001829.1, from coordinate 14,156 downwards.
TTTAGAGACTGATTTAATTGGCTTTGATAAAAAGAAAGAAAGCATCCATTTAACTATTTGTTTTACTTAAAAAATTTATTATGTTATTTAATTTGAACCAAGTGTACAATTTTCAAATGGGAATTGTAGTAAACTCAATTACGTACTATATACGCCGTAATATAACCGAAATTCTAGAAATTCAGTAGAACTGCGCATTTAAAAGAGAAGTAAACAAGATATTTGGAGGCGACGACACTCAGGCTTTTAAAACTTTATTTGTGTTTATCATACGATCAGAGTGAAGTAATAATAATTTTTTTGTGAACTAAAAAACTTTCTCTCTTTTATAGATTCCTTACATTCACTGGGCACAGTCCTTGAGTGGGAACAAGATAAAACTTGTAGCTTCCCCTTGGAGTGCTCCAGGGTGGATGAAAACCAGTGGGAGGCTTCATGGGTTTGGCCAATTGAAAAAGGAGCATTATCAAGCTTGGGCTGATTACTTTGTGAGGTGATTCAATGAGAAACAACATTGTTTTTATCAGTTTTAAATAAATTGAGTTTCCGTTCAAGTTAGCAATAAAAAAAGTATCCTGTGTGTGTAAAATAGTCGCACTGATGAAAATTCCTTACTCGGAAAAGAACTTCTTTTGTCCTAACTTTCATCACTGTTTGTATGATCAGATTTCTGAAGTCGTACAAAGAGCAGGATGTGCCTATCTGGGGAATCACGACAGGCAATGAGCCACTCAACGGCTATATCCCAATGTGGCCATTTAATTGTATGGGATGGAAGCCCTCCGACATGAGAAACTTTATTGCCAGCAATTTGGGTCCAAGCTTAGCAGCTGCCAACCTTGATCCTCGTGTAATTATGTTGGACGATAACAAGGGAAGTGTTGCCTCATGGGCGAGAGAGGTGAGAAAAGTCAGAAGATGGGGACATCACTTTCTTCCATATCCTTTTAAATTGTTTGTCAGATTATTACTAGCGATAAAAATGGATGCGTATGCGTCCCGCTTTTAAATGCGCTTTTGTTTTTCGTTGTATACGTGGGTAGATCGCTATAATTTTCTAGTTCGTCGTATTTTCAACTTTTTGTCTTGACTTCATCTTGATACATGAAACTAATACAGAGGCAAATTGAAATTTCGTTAGTAGAGTTGTCAGAAAGATTGGAAAAGTTCATGATGAAATCTACAAAAGTAGTTCTCATTGTCAGTGATTATTAAAAAACGCTCGTCTCAATATGGTGTTGGTAATACTAAAAGAGAAAGCTACCGAATTCATTCTGATTTCTCTGATAAAAAGTATTATGAAAACTTTCAAGGGCTTCAGCTCAAATAATGCCGTATATTTATCAGTGCTCCTGAAATTGAATTTTACAAGCTGCAAAATAAAGCTAGAATATATCCAGAAGGTCAAAAAAGGGATGCACATCATAAATGCATCATGAGGTATTACCTGTATCACAGCCAACTCAAGAAGGTGCATATCTTTCATTCAATTCTTCAATGAAGTTTCTGGTTTGCACAGAAAACAGACGAAAAATTTTTTTTTCGCTTGCAAAGGAACAATAATAATTATTGCTGACGATGACAAGAAAATCAAAAAGAACAACACGAACATAACATCAATAACAAAACGACGAGAGTAGTAGCGACAGCAGGAAAAATATCATCTTGTTTCTTCTCAGAAAGACAACTGGCAGTAATGCCCCACTGCAGAATCCTCACATTGGAAACTGACATTTAAGTCAAAGCAATAATAATAGCAGGAAGAGAAGTGCATCCTCTGTTTCCTCTTTCTCTCATCTTGTTTCTCTATATGTGATGGTGATGTCAATTGTGTTATTATTATATTGTTGGCTTGGCCAGCTTCAATAGCAGCAGCGACCACATCAAAACAAGTCTTTTTCCGGGAAAATGATCTCTATTAGTTTTGTAAATAGCAATGAAAAGGCTGGCAATGTAGTTGATGTCAATATGTAATGGTCTTAACTTTCTCTTCTTGTTATCGTTATTGCCATATTCCACCATCCGTTCCTTTTTAGAATGAGGATCTGTCAGCAGTATGTGGAGGTATGGAACAACTGTGTGGTGTATAAAGTAAAGTGTGTTCTATCGACATATTAAATTGTATAATAAAATTATTATGAGTGGAACGAGTCTGCAATATTTTCACTCTGTGAAGTAGTAATAAGGACAATCAGCACACAGACAAAAACAGCGTACCTATATAAAGATGCGTACACACAAGTAGTTATACTGTTCACGCACACATCTCTAGGAAGAAAAAGGAATAATATTGAATGAGAATAGTGGGAAGAATTTATATGATGATTATTGCTGTCGTTGTTATTGAATTAAATTCTGGAGCCAGATATATCCTCAACCGCTTCGGAATTGCCTCTACTATTATTCCATTTAGGGTTTCCCACAACAAGCCAACCAAGCTGACTAAACTAATAGAAATATTATTACATGAGCAGTGTGTGTGCTCGCATACGAGAGAAGAGGTCATGTTCAAAAATTTTCCCTTTGCTGCTGCTGTAATAATAAGATCAACAAATAACAATGACATACGAAACACGATTTCGATCCTCTCATTCAAAGACTACTATACTCTCTCTGGCAGTTTTTTGTTTCCCGTTTTCTATTGGAAACGGACATGAAAATTTGCATGTAAAATGAGGAGAGAGGGTGAATGAATGAGACATGAACACATACCAGCACGGCAAGCAGTATCCAACAAGGGAACCTGAATAAGTTAAGAGGGTTGTAGAAAGAGGAAGTTAAGTCAAGTAAATGCTGACAGCGACGACAACAAGAGAAGAGAAAGTAAGTATAGTAAAAGATGAAAGTCATGCTATGGTGCACACATGAGGTAAAATATAAATGAATGTTTTCCTGTTGTTCTTTCACTGTATGGGTTTGTGTCTGCTTTTACCATCGTGTTTATTTTTCACTGCTGTTGTTGTTGCTTTCTCTTTTGAGATCTTGTTTTTGGCTCTTTTTGAGGGATATACGAAAGACAAACATTGTTCAGCTCAGCACACTGTGTATAGGTTCTATAAATTTGCTGAAATTTACAATAAGCAAAATGTGTGTGTCTGTATGTGTTTTCATGAATGACAATGAGTAGGGAAAGCAAGAGTAGCTTTCTCAAATAATATGTATGTGCATAATAAACAAGGTGTGTATCTATCAGTATGAAATCATGCTATCATTATTTTCATCTCTCTTTTGAATTTTCCTAGATATTAGCGAAGAACGACTCTGCCCAGTACGTACATGGAGTTGGTACGCATTGGTATCTCGATTTCTTGACCTCTCCAGATGTACTGTCGAGGTTCCACGAGAGCTATCCTGATTATTTCATCGTACAAACTGAAGCGTGTCTCGGTAAGTAACTTTTAGTAAATTTAAGTGTAATATGCCATCATGAAATATGGAGGAGCTTTTTATTATGTAGTTTGTGAGTATAACAGGTTTTCTACTCATTCATACATGCGATATACATGTAATACAGCCATCTATACATATCCCACCTATTTGTGCCCTTGGTGGTGGTGGAGGTGGAACAGAAGAAGAGTATGACTTATGTAGTCATTCATGTATGCATTCATAATAATCTACATTCCCGTTTCGCCCATCTCTCTCTTTCATTTGCCACGCCTTGAGACCATCTATCTGTCATAACATAAATTTTGGCACATGGTCTTTTCTTTCGCTTCTTCCTCCTTTTTTACCCTCCTGCTACACATGTATGCTCTGGCTTTCTTCTTTCCGTCGGCAAACTCCACTGGGGTCCATATATGAATACGACCTTTATTACCACCACACCACACACTACCTACCACCATCATCATCATCATCTCATGTCAGGGAAAAGGACGAACCTAAAAACCTTTATCAATAATACTTCACCAGAATATGCTATAGTGTGTAATATCCTTAACGTGTCATTACATTTGCAATAGTGTAAGCACACATATGTATAAATAATATGGTAGTTTTTGCGTTTTTAAAAGTGTCGGTCCGTTTGTTATACCGAAGAAGAAGAAGAACGCAGACATAGACAGGGTAATGGCAAATGTAGCGGTATAAGTGGTTGATGGCGGTGGTACTGGCGGCGGATGGCGGATATGCCACAACCACTGGCTTTGAAATGAAATATATACACAGGTCTTTTCCCTCATGATCTTGGAATTAGCTGCTGACTCAATTCTCTTAGGAGAAAGTAAGTGAGAGTATGAGAGCATGTTACGTACACTCCACTGGTAGCAGTAATAGTACAGGGATCACATGTATCATTCTGAGTGAAATGATGATGATGCTATGGTCTTCTGGTGTCTTGCAAATGCTCATGTAACGTCGCTTCACCAAGAAAAGCTGTACATTTTCTAGGGAGAAAAAAACTGAGGTAAAAAAGGTAGAGCATGTATGAATGAAATGAATTGTGTGTTAGTTACTCGAGCTTCTGCAGCGAAGAAGGAAAGAGACCTTCGAAGTATGGAAAAACGCTGCTTTATTGAACGAAGCACACACAGAGAGGCAATCATGGAACAAAGATATGGCGAATGGAGAAGCCTTTTTTTACATGTTATGTAACGTGTCAAGAGAGGAGTAAAAGTGAGTGAAGAAACAGAAGAGGATGCTGAACAGAAGATTTTTTCCATAAAGCAATATTTCAATTCGGTTTACTGGGAACAACGCACCGGCGAACATTCGCATTGTATACACACCTCTTAGAGAAGAGAGAGGGTTACAGAATCACACTCAGTCACACGTTCCCTTTGGTTCATTTGGTACCTTTTTTTAAAGAGCTTCCGCATTATTTTGTATCAGACAGCTAGTAGGCAACCTCTCTCGAGCTCGAACCAGAGACCAGGTTCACTATTACTCGATGAATGTCTAGGTCCATGTCGTTTTTAGACAGGAAGGACTCATTCTAAGATTTACGGTCTTGAAATGAGTGGAATTTTCTACTGATATTGCTCCTTTCTTACTCTCCACACTCGTGATATTACTTACTCAATGTTCGCGTAGAATAGTTGTTTGTAAACGCGTTACGCAACTCAACTCATTTTTTTCGTGCTAGGGCATCTTCCCAAAAAGGAGTGGAACCTCAGATATAAAAGGGACCTTAAAATTGTAATGGTTTGTGTAAAAATAAATGCAATTCTTATTTTCCCCTGGTGCTCGTATGGCATGTTACGTTTATATCTGTATGCAAGTATAAAATATTACGTAGTGAAGAAGTCCATTTATTATCATTTTTTTTGCGGATTCATTTTTTATCCTCTATAGCACATTAGTGGGCGTCGGTTTCATATGTGTCAAATTTCTCACTTTTATTTTATAGGACTGAAAATATAAGACTTGTGTATACCTGAGTAATACATTATATGAATCCAATTAGACCAACCAATTAGTCCACACAATTAACTTTCTTTATATTTAAGTGCACATGCACAGTGCAGCTTGCAGTTGGATTTCTTCTCTCTCTTCAAACTGCGATTGAATCTTCTGTTTCACTTATAAGATAATGTCCGATTGAATCGGGGACAATATTGCCTTTCACATAAAGCGTGGGACATCTCAAAAAATGAGATAATTCAGTGCATCATATTGGCCAGCTTGAGAGTACCAACTGATGGTTCGTGTATAATGCGAATGACTATTTTTATACTTATTGGAGACGAAAATGACATTGCACTATTGGAAAGTGGTGGTTTCTGTTTATATAGATTTTTTAGGAGACAAACACAGACAATAAGTACCCATGTCATGTCCTCCTCCATCAGTATTATGATCATCAGCAGCATCGGATGGTGCCTATATAGACAAGCTTTATTCCTTTAGCATCACTTTTTATGTATCATCGCCATCTGATGATGATAATGCCAGCCTCTGTAAAAATCTCTTTACAGTATTAAGAAGCTAAGCGGACAAAAATGAAACCTTTTCTCTCTTATTACCGCTCCTCCACTCTCTCTCTCTGGGTACTTTACGATAGTTTTAGTTAGAGCTCGCATCAGTGAAAATAGAATGCTCATGTTATATCGTTACATATCATACAGCATTTTTTTCCCTTTGTGCTCTCTCCGTGATAAAAAAGAAGAGTGAGTTTAAGATGCATAAAATGCACGGAAATAGGCACTTTTCATTCAATCCAAGCCGACATATAGGTTCGAATGTAGCATGTAACTATACGCTCTGCCATTCAATCTTATGAAAGAAGAATCAAGAAAACGGCTATTGAGTTAAAGGGCATTCACTTAACAATCCTGCATTGTGTACTGCTGCCAAAGTCTCGCATTAGAATTCAATTCAATTCTCAATTCTATCACAATTCACAGACAATGAATGACTGTAATAAGGAAGAATAAGAAACTAAAAAAAAACGGTTGGAGAAAGAAAACGAGTGAGAAAACCTCGAATATACAAGACAATGATTTCGATAAGGGTATAATATGATATTATACAGGGACACGTTAGCATCATCGTCTATCGTCGTAATAGTGGCTGCTTTATGCTGCGTAGGAGTAGGAGTGTAACTTTTGGGGTTTTTGGATATAAAGCAATTTGGATTGAACTAGTAAAAGGGAAATTCAAGACGACAACTGATAGTATACCAAGTTGTTAGTAGTATAGAAGAAAACGAGGATGACTTCAAGAAGAGAAGATGAATAAGGGAAGCTGTATGGATGGAACTTTAATATGTTTCCCAAGTCTTTTCTCTTTTGCTCCTACTTTCTCTTACATACACTACTCTTTTGCTCGAAGGCTTCGATATTGGCATTTTTAGTGGCACGAGAATACGATGAGACGCGGATGTTTAAAAGCTGAAAGAGAGGCCGAGATGTTGCTGGTGATGATCATGGGACGGCTGCCGAAAAGTTAGACTGGCATGGCATTGCAATATTATTACATGTGATATCGTTTTGTATGATGAGGATATATATGCCTTTTTATTTTCGATTTCCGAAGAATGTGGATAGAGTCATATCACTTTTCTGTTGGCAAACTTCACTCGAAAATGTGATGTGATACATACCCACTCCCCAAAGAATGGCAAATAATAGCTGAAAAAGAAAAAAAGGAAAGTAAAATGCAAAGAAAAATAAGATATCCGAAAAAAGAGTGTTTGCTAAGGGCATTAGGCATTAAGGGAAAAGCAGATATTCTAACAAACCGAATCCAACAAAGCAAACTACCATTAAATTATAGAAAAGTAATGAAGGCAGGCATCTACTGTGGAAAAGCATTATTGAAAGTTAGAGGTAAACGTACATTTCTATAATGATAATAATAATACATAAATACAATCATCGCATATACGTAGGGGCAAACAATGATTACATCGTCCAGTTATATTGATATTTTGTCGAAGCCTGCATTTTGCAACTGAAACGATTGTAGCTTCTACAAAGAGGCTAAAAGATGAACACAATAGAACGATATCATTATGCAGAAGGAAATAATAAAAATATGTATATAGCTTAAATAGTAGGAAGCTTGCTGGTTCATTGGCGTAAAAGGGACCAAGTCGTTGGGCCATACATTACGATAATACAGGACAACTTTATATAGGAACGAAGAAAAGAGTCAAATCCGATCAACATACATATAGTGAAAGCTTTCTCTGCTATTTGCTCTTCAAAGAAAATGCATTAGAATTGTTAAAAAAGGAGGATAACAGAGCAGATGAAAAGGACAGGAAAAAAGTCGGCTTATTTGGACTGATTTTTTCGTCTTTTAAAAACTACCATTTTGCTAACATATTTTGTATAAGAACCATCATACAAATTATTTAAGATACGACTGTGTAGCAAAGTGTGAAATGCATTGACACACATTGTTAAAAAAACCAAAATCTATGTCTTCTGACTAAAATAAATATGTGAGAATGCTAATTAGCTGATGCTATAACTTTTTTAAATCTAAACGAAAGAAACTTTAAACGTACATTTCGTTTAGTTTGCTTCTTGCGTCATCTTAAATTCAGGCAAGACATGGTTAGTTGGAAAAATTAGCTTAATTATTATCATAATTATCATAATTTGTATTAAAATGTTGTTGGAAAAAAAACGAAGAGGATATATGGATGATTATATATATGCTTTATCAATGTGAAAAATTCGGTTCTAGAAAATCCGATAACACTTGACAATGTGAATGTTTTTAAATGTCTCGTATCTATTCTCCAAGCGAAGGTCCTTTTAGAAACGGGCTTACACATTTCGGTACAGATCATCAATCATTTTGTGTACATTTTTAACCACGCTAACATATTCGACTCCCCAATCATCTCAGATTCAATACTCGATTACGCAATAACGCAAGATTTTTTTGGCAGCCGAAGGTGTTTGCCAACTCGTTAGATCCAAAATCTAAACATTTTCTCGAAAGATATCGCTTTTTTCTCATTATGATAGATTTTGGAAGAAAGCTAACCTACTTTTTTTCTTTTCCGAGTACTCAACGTACGAAAGAAATTACATACCTACATGTAAAATGCCTACTAAGCATACACAGAGAGGTAGCACAAAAGAGTAAATACATGCTTCCATAAAAATACAAAAGGTAGAAAGCAAACAACAATTGACATTTTGCTCTCGAGATTAGACGTAGGTGCCAATGCCAAGTGGAATCGAAAGGAGATTTTTTCTGTTTGCTTCACGTTGACCTGATTCACAGATTATGAACCATGTGCAACTGTAACGCCGCAATATATACATAAAAAATTAAGTACGTTTTCTGTAGTTGAGATAGCAAAGTCGATTCATCCAACAGACTAGTTATGTTTAAAAAAGTCTGCTACAATATCCACACATATAAATAAATACATAGGCTACAAACATAGGGATCCGTCATCCGTGCATACGTTTTTCAACATCATTTAGAAAAAAATATTTTGAATATGACCTACTAACTGACAGTTTGATAGTATGAATTCATTTCATTATGTTTCAGGATTTACACCGTGGGAGTTGGAAAAAGTATCCTTGGGTAATTGGGAGCGCGGAGAACAATACCTGGAGGCCATTATCCACGTAAGTACCACTATCACATTATTATCATCGTTGTCATCCTCTGAGCATGAGCGACTGAAATTTCATCGTCCTATTTGCCACGACATGATTTGGTGTCAAACTTTGTTTTGCACGACATCAACTACAAAGTTACAAAACTTTTATGGTTTACAACATTGCCTGCATGCTCCTTTTTTAATCGATCATTTTCACCGAGAGCCATACTTTTACGTTGGAAAGTTGTGTACCTCCACGCATTCCCTACTCTCTCGTTCTACCAGTTTACGTGTGTGTTATTGACATATTATACTCTCCTGTAATGTATTAGATGGACAAATGGCTTTGGTAATAGTTCTCCTCCTGAAAATTTATACCTCAAAACTCAGCACGTTTCGCGAAAAAAGTTTAACAATGACGATGATGACCTCCTCCACTGTCATCAATTTAACGCATTGCCAACTTTTCGGGAAATCATGTCACCTACTCTTTTCCTCCTTTTCTTCATACTTCTTCTCCCACTAGCTAAACACTTCTTCTACCTCTTTTTCCCCCTTTGATAAAAGTGAAAATGGGAGAGAGAAGGGAAGGGAAGAGAAAGTGAACTTATTTTACTTGGGTTTTTTTACTCAGGGAAAAAAATCTTTTACGACTATTGCAACACAAGGCATATGGTTTTGTCACGATATTGTATATTGCAAAAGCATGTTCTAGAGATGTGAATTCAACAATAGACAGAGATTCCACTTTGCTTTTGCTTTCAAATAATGTGAGAATGGGATATGTATAGAGAGAGGTATACATACAGTGTTGGTTTCTTTACGATGGGGCGCAGAAAAAAGTTTCCTCTGACTTTTGACAGTTTTCATATTATTTCTTTTTATTATTACTATCGTTTTTGACTCAAATCATTTAATGGGAGACAGGGTACAGGGCTACCAAGATTATCTTTCTCATTGTCTATAAAATAAAATTACTTCACTCCTCTTTTTCCTTATCCTCATTACCAGTATAACCATATAGTTTTACCGATGCTGTGACGGTCCAAGGTCCAAAAGATTCCAATTTCACTTTCTAGTCGGTTGTTGTGTCTATGTCCGTACTCTGGTGTGGTGCAAGTGACTTGGTATTTTACTACCTTTGTGTGACTACTTATGTACATGTCATAATAAACCTAATAGCGTTTTCGGTAATAAGAAGTACACAGGAGACGGATAAGTACCATTACCATGCTACACAGCCACGAAACTACGGATGAACAAACAGACGACTCATTTCAGAAAACGAATACTATTGCTGCAATTTTCTTTTTCTCTCTGCTTCTGACTTGAGACATTATACAAAATGTTTGAAGATGAAGGAAGAAGAAGAAGAGAAGAACAAGAGGAAAACGCGTGCTCAACCCTTGAGTCACGTCCTAAATGGGACAAACTTTGGACATTTCTCATGGAGCATATCGAAGTGTACGGATGTAATAGGGAAATGGAAACTCTGAGCACTGAGCAGAGCGAGTCTTTTGCCAGGAGGAGTATGTGTTTATATGTACATTCATAAAAAATCTTATTATGCTATAGATTTACAGACATAGGTAATAATGTGATTATAACTAACTATCGTTATTATTATCATTATTATTATGCAATATTATAGGATAAGTTAGAAGAACCATATAGTATTGCCTCAAGTAATGGCCACGCAAATATTTAAGTAATAAAACTGTAAAAGAATTTTCTCTTCCTTTTTTGCTTACCTTCCGTGAGCATAAGAACGTGCGAAAGTAGAGAAAACAGTTTTGTGCTTCTGTTAAGTATCCAGCAGAGTCTTCTTCGTTTTCTTAGAGAGATGATAAGTTTGTAAAAAGTGAAAACAACGTGCATACGGGGGAGATATAATAATAACCAAGTGGAGAAGATGGGGAAGAAAAAGAGAGCAAAGGAAAGATTTGCAAAAAGTTCTGCAAGTTTGTTATAAAATTGCCATTTAGATATCTCGATTAGGAACTCGGTATGTTATAAATTTTCAAGATTATTTCTTCAGATTAGTGGAGAATTCGTTTGTAGCAGATAGTAGGCGGGATGATAGAGAAGACATGTGAAAATATAAAAAAGGGGAATTTTCACAAGAATTTTTATTCCTGAGCTTTGCAACTATTCCACTTACTGTAATATCTCGGGCGAATATTATTGGCTAACAAATAATTACTTTGTAAATTATTGTTGCACAGAAATATGCCTTTTTCCAAGATAATTGCATCACACATATCATGAATTGCAGGGAAAACTTAAGATGGAATTTTTACGGCTGATGTTCACAACTATATTTTATGTAGCATCACAAAAATTATAGGACATATTTTCAAAATGTCGTGAGTTGCCAATTTGTCACTGGCGTGGCGTGATAATGAATTTGATAGTAAGCAGCGACTTTTTGATAGTTGTTAATAATTGAATTCACATTCATATATCATGAAATTGTAAATATCTTGAGAAAGTTACGCCAGACGGATTCAATTTATGACGGAAACATTATCATGAAATTACGATTTCTGTCTCAAATGGATAATGACAGCAAATAAATGCTCCGACTTTTGAAAGAGTCCCATTAGGATTGGAGCCAAATGACAGCGACAGCGCTTCCATCATCATCATTAGTTCTTTAACTGCATTTTTCATTGTCCTTGACTTTGAACCGTCAAGAACATTATTCAAGGCAGCTGTCAAGTAAAAATGCTGAACTATCTATAAGAATCTGTGTTTTATTTGATATGCCTACAAATCGTATGTGCATTGACGGAATATGATTAGTGACAGTAGTGACTGTGACTGTGACACTATCCAAAAAATCATCGTCAAAGCATTAAACGATGAAATACTTCCAAATACGAAAGAAAAGAGATTGAAATGTGTGGGGTGAAGCTGAATGTAAAGAGCAGATACTAACGAGAATTGCATTAAGAACAAATATTCAAGCATATAAATTCTAAATTTTTTTATTGTTTTCTTAATTTATTTAGCTGTGGATATTTTTCATGCTCTCAGTCTTGTTAGTCTTTTAATATTATGCATGTCTAACCTCTTGTTTTCTGTTTTTTAAAATAGGATTCCAGAAACTTTGTTGGAGGCTGGATCGACTGGAATCTTGCATTAGACCTGCAAGGTGGACCTAACTGGGCTGGACTTAAAGCTGATGCAGCAATATTGGTGAACTCGACCGCAGATGAATTTCTCAAGCAACCCATATACTACGGTATCGGCCACATTTCGAAATTTGTACCATCAGATTCTACGCGAATTGAGATGACTTTGGATACATACTCGCCGAGAAGTTTACAGGCAGTTGCTTTTCAGCGTCCTGATAACGGCACTGTCTTAGTCTTCCTTAATAAGTAAGGAAATAAACGTCTTCTTGAGAATACGAATTTACCTTTTCCTTAAGATTTTTTTCCTAATCCATAATTTTCTCTTAATTTTGTGCATTAACACACCAAAATTTTTTCTTTTCACTTTATCAGACTCAAATATGAAGCAAAAGTCGGGATCCGTGATGAAGAGCGAGGATATTTGTATCTCAATATTCCACCACAGTCATTCCAAACGCTAGTCTACTGGTGATCTTCCTCAGTTCATCATATTTTAGAAGGGTGGATGTGGAATAAAAATGAAAACTAGTCTATTCATTTCCTCTAATGAAATCCTATTCCCTTTCCACAATGCCTGGATGACGCTTCTACATTTAGGAACCCACAACACAACCCGTTGTGCATCATCATCACAAGATAGTATTATTAAGTTTGTTGCATTAATAACTTCATCCAGAACCCCACGTCAGAGGTAGAGTGAAGATCACTGTATTTTAGCATACGAGCAACCCAACGGTGTGTATTTGAATTCCAAGGTCACGTGTGTGTGACACACAATATTTCATAATCAGTTTTATATTCCATTCTACTATCTTATATATGCCTCATTACCAAAGCTTCCTGGTTTAGTACATTTCTCCAAAAACACAATTTCTGTTATTCCAAAACACAATTGTTTCGTAGGAAAGGGTAGCCCAGCATTTATTTATTTATTTATATCATATTTACTTATTTCCACTTCCGACGCCAACAGTTCATCATTTTGCCTTGACGTGGTTTCCCATTCTTTCCTCTCCCCTCTCTCCTCTTTTCAACCCTTTGGCCACCCTTCTTGCTTTTGTCTCATGATGAGTTCCTCTAGCTCACAATATTTATGAGCAATATATTTAGGAACTCAACATTTCAAAGGAATTCTGTAGTACAAAACCACATAAACCGAGCCAGAAGCAATGAAATGGGTCTTCCTGTGTCTACGTGAGATAAGTAGTGAGAGTTATCCAATGAAATGGAGTAGATGTAATGTGCCTAGTATATTTAGAAATAACAACATGGACTGCAAGCTTGAAGCTGTCTTCTGTCTATTTAGGATTTTCCCTCAAACAAAGAAAACGAGAGACGGAAGGGTTAAAAAATTCCAAAGGGTAAATTGAATAACAAATAGTGGGCTAGACAGAGCAAAAGGAAGTTAAAGGAGCAAATATAGATAGCAAGTGAGGTTTTTAGGTTGTGACTACATTCAACATTTGAATGGGTTAATATAAAAGTCTTATAAAGTTGACTTTGACGTGCTTGTTTTCTAGATCTGCTTTCTTTCTCTCAGTGATGTATAGATATAGCTAGGTAGTCAGTTTTAGTCATTTCGTCCTGGAGAAGCTTTTTGTTGCAGCATGTTGCATCGCCAAATGGAAAAGTGTGGCCGTCGTGTGGCTGTGAAGAGGAGTGCACTCCACGAGACAGCAAGAAAATTGAATGAGGCGGCTTGTCTGTCGCTGACTTTTATGGAAGTTATGAAGCCAATAATAAAACATACCGTTTTATTGCCGTTGGCAGATATTTGTAAGGCTGTACGGGAAAGGAACCCTTTTCATTGCTCATTCCATATTTTGCTTGAATATAAAAGGAAGATGCTATATACGTATATATTTAAAAGAGAATCTAGTGAATTCCTGTACACTCTTATTGTTGAGAAATGTCTGCCAGGAAATGCTTAGCTGAATGAACTCAAAACCAAATAATGCGCTTAGGATTTTTTTGGGTGATTACTCTCAAGCCCTTGT
>JAQIXW010001828.1:0-17577 GCA_034700685.1 Willowsia buskii | reverse complement strand
TGGTATAAAATGCAACAAAGGAATTATGATATGTACTTTGTGGCTATTGGAGCGATAGCTTGATCTTGAGCATCTATTTACATTAATGATATTTCCATTTTCTATTAAACTGAAACTGAGGATGTCTGTTAATATCACTACCATTTGAAGCTTATTGACCTCTGTGTGTTTTCTTTTTGTTCTATAGTCGGTAAGCAGTCCGATGACGTCGCAATTAGGGGTTGTGGGAGTAGGTGGTAAACCTGGAACTGGGGCTCCACTTGCGGCATTACAGGTAAGCAACCTTTGATTATTTCTTCTTGGTTTCTACGGTTTAAGAACCTGTGTCTTGATTGAGTTGGTTTTCAGCTTTGTAAATACACATGTGTACTATGTATTCATTCGAATTTAAAATAGGCTGCTAGACAAGTTCAAGAAGAGGTAGCTCGTCAGCAAGCTCAAGTAATAGCACCTGGTATACCTCCACAACAGCCTCAACAAACTCATGCTGCCAGTGGACATCAACATATTCCTCCCAATCCAAGTGGTGTGTTATCCCCGGTGGGACAATTCCGTGGTCCCCATCCACAGATGAGTCCGACTCCTAGAGTTCCAGCTGCCAATGCCGCCCCCGCACCTCTGCGACATCCGAGCTTACCTGGCATGGATCAAATCCAGAGGTATCCAGGAATGCAACCCGCCAGGCCTGTGAACAATAATGCTCAACTCACTAGTTCTCCTAATATAATGTTACAACAGCAGCCACAACCTAATCAACCCCCTCAGCAAGGACAAAATCCCCAACAACCTCCTCAGCAGCCGCAGCAACAACCACTGAGTGGAGGTACTTGAATATTTTTTGGAAGATTTTATAATATATGTCAAAATTCAAATTTTTCAGTAGAAGCAAGATATAAGGAGTGTACTTATCGTTTACTTACCTAGACATTGCGCTGAGAGGTCAACAAATTCGGCCAGTTGCTGGACAACCTGGTCAAATCGGTCAAGGTGATCAAGGTCCAATGCTGTTGCACCAACTGTTGCAAACTCTAAGGGCGCCTGCTACCCCTGAGCAACAGCAGCGAGTGATACAGCTACTTCGTTCAAATCCTCAACTAATGACTGCATTTATTAGGCATAGACAACAACAACAGCAACAACAACAGCAGCAGCAACAACAACAGTCTCAGCAAGGAGCTCCGCAACAACCTGTATCACAACCCGGTCAACCTGTCCCTCAGCAAGCTGGACAACAAGTGATCATGTCATCACAACCACAGCAACACAACATGATCCATCAAGGTATGTTAGATGAGTTACAAGGTTAACATGCAAAAAATCTGCAGCAAGGAAGCATTTAACATTTTACTTTTATAACATTAATTGAATAGGTGCACTTGGCCAGCAAGCTGTTGGGATGAATCACCAGCACGCGCTGCAACATCCACAAAGCCCACAACAACATAACCAGTTGATGGTTCAACAGCAGCAACAACAACAGTGGATTCGACAGCAGCAACAGCAAATGATGATGAGACAACAGCAAACGTTAGGAAATAATGGTGCTCAGGCTCCGCAGAATCAACAATTCCTGGCGTATTCGCAGGGCAACCAAATGGGTGCTAATCCGATAGGAGCTGGAAACCCGCAATTGGCTCAGATTTCTGGCGCAATGAATCCCGGTGTAGGAAATCAAATGGGTGCTGGGGGTGGACCAACGCTGCAACCTCAGATCCCATCACAAATGTCCTCCATGGGACAGCTAGGGAACCCAGGTGTGAACCAATTAGGTGCACAGTTAGGTAATCCTACGTTACAATCTCAGCTACAACAGCAAAGATTTACGGGTAGACCAGCCCCTGTCTCATCTCCGATGGGACCTCCAACGCCCGTTTCAGGACCAAGTGCTTCGCCTAGAGCCATGCCCACACCCTCACCACGACCACATCATCCCCCTACGCCTTCGCATAGTCCCCATCCGGTAGCCGGCGGGTCGGCTGCTCCTCAATTAGACATTTTACATTCGTCTCCTCAATTAATGACGGACGATTCTGTGCTCACTGCACAGGAACAGTTAACAAAGTATGTGGAACAATTGTGACACCCTGAGTGATGGCGTAAAAGATTAACTCCAGTTGGCCAAAGACTTAAGTAGATTTAGTTTTACAAAAGTTTATATGTGCATAGTTAAAACGAAATAATAATATACGTATCTAGAATGGTTGTAGAGTTTGGATGAGCAAATGCATTCGGAGTTGTTGGTGACTGATGCACCAACGGAACGTCATTTTCACTATTAAGAGTGTAAACGCCTTACACTGAATCACAACAGACTTTGACTTTGTTATTAAAGTTATGACTTCCAATAATATGGCGCGAATATATTTAAAGCTTAGGTCATCATCCTTAGTTGTTACTTAGTAATATTAAATTTCTGTAGCTAATAATGTGTACAGTTTTCCTTGTAGAATTTGTAGTTTTAGCAGACCCACCATTTTGGCGACGGACTAAATGTGTTATATACATCCATATATATATAACAATAATGTTATTATAATTATTATTGTGGATATATATATATTATTATTATCATAATTCTTATTATCATTATTATATTATATCGTTATTATTGCATTAAAAATAATATTATGTGTTAAAACTTGCATAAATATTTATATTGTAACACATACTTTGTGCAGACATTTCTTCCTGCGAATAATGCCTTTGTGATCTCGGAAAAGGAAAATACATAGTAATATATAAACTATAAATAAGGTTTTGCAGTATTCATAGGACAAAATGAGGGAGTGTCTTGACCAACAATTACTACTTCAATTTCTATTAATCGGCATTTAATAACCAGAGCTCTGTTCAAGGGCCACATTCCATGTGGTTTATTACAAAGTAACTCTGTCACTAGACGAAGGCATCACACCTCAAGTCCTCAAAAAGCGTGACACACGTACATATAGCGTTAAAACTGCGTCAAACGAAAATAATAATAAGCAAGAAAAATATGAATAGTTATCAATATTATACTACATGTAACCGTGTAAAAAGTTGTTGTAAATGTCCCTTTTCAAATAAACAAACCTTGAAATTTATATATTATTATATTATGTTGAACTGCGTGAACTTATGCAAAGTTGCAAGACATTATTTATGCTAAATATTATACTAAATATATATATATAAACTAATTATATATATACATATATATATAATGATTATAGGACTAGCATTTGTGCAATACCTTGGGAGGAGGAATAGTGCCGCAAATAATAATACTTACTGTACCGCTACAGTTGAATAAGTGCATCTCTTTATCATAACTCTTAATTTTCCCTAATTGTCTAATAGCTTGATGTACATCTCTTTGTGTATAGTTTTAATATTTGTGGAAGTCTGAGTTGCTTTGTTATAGTTTACGAGTACTAATTCGACCCGAATTAGTTAAGTAATGGATCTTAAATTATGTAATTGTAAAAAGCACGAGTACTAATCACTTTATTATGAAGTGGTAATCCTTGTACCTACTTGTTAGTAGTCAGCGTATCCCTGTTACGATAGTAATCGGTAGAATGTTAGCTCTTGCCTCCATTCTGATTATCATCATTATTGCTAGCTGATTAGCATTGAATTACGGTAGTTGTGTGTATTTATCACCTTTTTTCGTAATATCATTAGTTATATTAGTAATAGTAGTGTAAAAATTGTGTAAATAGCATCGTAAAACGATATTTCTCTCGTTGTTATATATTATTACCAGCGTATATTAAACTATTCTTTTCTAAATACTAAATGGTTCATCAGAGCAATTATTTAATTTTTCATTGTTATAGTGTAAGATACAAACTACGATATCGTGGTTACAATATATTACTAGAAAGTAAATAAAAAATTATATCTCAATAAATCTCTATACAAAAGAAACGGACAAATTGACTGTCCAAAGGCGTTCGAAAAAATAGTAATAAATATTATAGTAAGAAGCATTATGATAATATTATTATGATGATTATACGGTAGTTACATATGATGATGACTCCCTTATTTTTATTATCTATAGTGTTAAATGGTTTGCATTTCTATACCTAAAAAATAATATTAGTAATAATATAAAACTATGATTATAATTTAATATATAAAAAATCAAAATAGGGCAGATCAACGCTTCGACCGAGGGAAATAAAAGAAAAACTGCGCGGATCGCTGAATGAATATTATACTATACTGCAAATACTATTATTATTTTATTATTTAGTAGTTTTTCTACATGACGGCAATATATATTTGTGATTGTGCTTTGAAGACAATTGTTGAGCCGGCGTTGGAGCCAGGAACTCATGTGTTTGTTTTTATTTCGTTAGCGGTCGTACCTCTGCTTTCAGTTATTTATTTTAACAGTGAAGATTAATGTGAAGAAAGTGCTTTTCTCAGATTAGTCAGTTCACGTTGACACTCGGGAATATATTATACGAAAAACCGCCGCATCGATTTCGACTGCCAACCCAAAAAACGAAATCCAGCTTCATCTTTTCACTTGATTCAAGCGGATTATATCGTCGTAGCAATAACACTGATGTTTGAATAAGAGCCACTGTACACTATGTAACTTATCATCTGTCGCGTTTTCCTGAAGTGCTGCCCTACCAAAATGAGTCGTCGAGTATTCGTATCTTCGGAAGCCTAACATTATCACTGAGATAAAACTTTAAAATAAAAAAAAGCGTAGGGGTAGTCCTTACTGTATGATATAGATTATTATATCACACGAAAGAATGATCAGTCCTTTGTATTAAAAGACTCGGTACCTAAAACCAAACTATGAATTCGCCATGTTTTCTGTGACACTCTACTTTCTTTGATCGCTCTTTCGCATTGTGCAAACCATCGCATTTTCATGAGGAATTAATTATGATTTGCATATTATGCGGCGACAATTTCGACAAAAAATTGCAAATGCACAACTTAATGCATATTATCATTCATGATGGATGACCCACCCAACCCATGACGCATAGTTTTTGACAGAAATTACTACAATTCCCAGCATGATATTTTCAAAACATTTTATTACAAGTCCCAACCTCAAGCCTTCGGGGACTTCCGACTTTCATAGGGGTAGTTTGCGGCTATCAGCCAGTAAAACTAATGTCTTTGAAAGTTGTACGCTATTGAATTGGAACCATACGAAGAGAGGGAGAAGGAATGAGACATCGACGGAATAGCTCTAGTAAAGTTTAACTAGGCAGATGAATGATGATTATTCAGAAATAAAGGATTGAATCAAAAGTTTTAATGAGGGTTGCCTGGAATATTGTAAATTGTAATGATTACCTTTGGTATGACGTACAGCCGTACGGGAAATGCGTTCAGCCTTTGGAATACAGGTATAAGCATGAAACAAATAGTAAGGTAATATAAATCAAAGATAAAGTTTAGAATGAATAGCAAGTAGCGCAATTATGCCAAAAATGCTATGATGTATTGTGATATTTACTATTACATTTGACAACCTTCTTCATCCAACTTGAATAAATAAAATATGGGAACAGATACATTGATGCAATTACAAGGAATGAACGGAATGCATGGTGAAAAGATGATAATTTTAAACACAAGAACCGAAGAGCAAAAAGTTTACATTATTAGTTTTTACATCAATTTATTATTATTTTCTTTGAAATAATCGTCAATACAAATTCATTAAACAGGAAATTTATGTTTTAGAACACTATATCCTTGATAGCATACCTTGATATAGCTTGATAGGTATGTATTTAACAAGGTTTACAAAACATCCGCGTTGTCATATTAATTAATCTAGGGAGATACTGTAGGCACTCGAAAACGGTTGGATCTGACTAGTTGAATGAGGCAAGTCCCATATTCTCCACCGCTACTTTAGCTAGAAACATAATCAAAGTTGCTTATTAGAATCGGCGACCAGACCATAAGTGAAATGTTATCTATTTAAAAACGAAGTCTATGCTTTGTCTTTCAGTTATTAATAAATAATTAAAACTTAGGAAACAATTTGCGATTCATTTCATTACTTATGTACATCGTGGAAGTCATTTGTGATCATTGTAATTTTAAAAAAAATATTACCTGTCCTAAATATTCCAACTAGAATCAAGAAGGAGACTGTATGGTATCGCATCATTTGGTTCATTTTCTTCTGATCCTCGCCGTCTGTAATTATAAAAAAGTAAAATAATATTATTACCTACAGTCTATACAGTTTTAACACAAAAACGACGAAAATCCCCGAGATCCGTTGCCGATACTAATGATAGGGTTTTAAACTTAATGTTACATAGTAAATTAAGTACCTTGATTTGCAGATTCATCAGCGGCTGGAAGTGGCCGAAACATTATGACTGTCTAGAATATAATTCAGTATTATGTACTGCTGATTGCTGATTCTAAAATTTAAAAATGAGAAAACATATATCACATTTAAGATCCAAAATTAACAACCTTCTACCTCTAGTTACTAGATCACAGCAGCAGCAGTTAGCACAATTGAAAAACGCTTAAAAAACACACACGTTTATCCTTATCAAAGGATAAACGTTGCACAGTTTACAATGTCTGATGCCAATCAACTCACCTTTACTGACCAATGTTGCCAGTTACACCCAACAGCACGGAACAATGAACGACTAAAATCAGTTTTAGCGTATCCAGTTAAATTGTTTTATCGATGAGATCGCTGCGGTTTGTTTACGTTCCTTCCTATTGATCTGAACCGACTCTGCTGACAAAATTCATTCTACATTGGCAAGTGTTCGGCGGTGTAGTCTCTCGTCCGTCTCGTCTCCTTTCCATCCACTCCAGCATGCTTGATAGTGGGTGCGAACAAGCAGGCGAGAAAATGTGCTTGTGCAGCAGCGTGCTTAAAGACCTTGAGCTGCTTCTGGCATGATGTTTATTATGACTGGGTGATATTATGTAGTTGACGGATGGACTCCTACGATTTCGGATTCCAGAAACTAGAGATTTCCGGTTTGATGAAATTCATTCAGCTTTCCTACGCCTACGCGCTAATTTCCGTCGAACAAGCATGACACCAGTTAAACATAATTAACCATCATCTAATTTTCATATCATCTCATAAAAATTTGAATCCGTTTCCGGTTCTTTCAGATCACCGCAGATTATCATTCATTCTCCCAGTGACCGTCTTTCCCTAGTTTTCCTCACAAGAAATTATTAAAGTGAATTTGCGAAACCGTTGTTTCTCCTAACGCTGTTGACACCACAACTGCTCCTCTCCCTGGCACGCACGCTTCTTATATAGCAGCAGGAGAAAAAATGCAACCTAAAGAAACAGGCAGAAAGAGAGAGAGAGAGAAGATGCAATGGAAACAAGGAAGCGTTTATTCTTAAAGCAGGGAACAAAGCTATGCGTTATAGTCTGCGTTGTATTTGTGCACTCTCTGCACAATCAGGATAAGGTTTGGATTCTCAGAGAGATCATTAGCTTTTTAGCATGACATGAGGATATAGTAAAAATATTTCTATAGGAACGGTACGCAAACGTAGTACGAAAGATCGTAGAAAACAAAACATCAACAAAAACACAAGCACATCACATTTTTCGTGTGTGAGGCGAGAGGGACGAGACAGAAGAATCTTTTTTTGTGAATAACTTGCGTATTTACTACAATGAATACACAGAAATGCTTGAGCAAAAGCAGGAAAAAATGTAGATGAGCATCCAAATACACAAGAGGAATGATGCTGTGCATGTATTACGGAAGGACAAGGAAGGATCGAAGAAGAAGGGTGCTAGGGGGTTAGAGAGAAAAGGGTTGAGCATCTTCTCTGTTAAATACTCCCCACCAATGAGAGAAGCCGTTACATTTGGGACCTACTCGGTAAAGACCTGTATATACATGACGTCATGTCAAAACAGACGGTATTCAACAGATATCTCCTCAATGCTTTTCGAGCTTGATATACTCCTGCTAAAGATTGGGAAATGAATAAGCAGGGATGAGAATTTAACGTGAGATACTCTTGACGTTCCGTGCTTCGTTTGGTAAGAGTAAAAACTGGGAAGAGGAGCATTAGAATGAGTAGAAGAAGTAGAGTATAGAAGGCAGAAAAGAGTTTTTTAATCAGAGACAGAATATCAGAAAGATGGAGAGGGTAAATGTACTATCAAATGCGAAAAGTAAAGTGTCAACATGAGTATTAAGTAGAGTGTGGAAAATCTACACTACTACCATTGCACTTTTGGGATGCATTGCTTATCCTAGGACTATCGAGTATACTGAGAAGATGAAGACGACCACCGTTGCGTTGTTCATTCGTTGTAAAATCATGAATCAGTATTTTCCTTGTATTATCATCAGAGTAGTGTAGTGGTATCATGAATGATTAGATTGTAGGTAGGGTATGCTGATGATGATACAAGTTTTAATATGAATGCTCACACATTATTCACATAATGCTTGTAGAAGATAAATAAGCTCGTTTGCTGGCTATGCTGTTGATCACTAGTTAACTAAGATTTTGCAGAGAGTGCCCTCTCTGGAGAAAATAAAGCATATTATGTGTTCGATGATGCTTTGGTAAAATATTGCCATTTTAACGATTCATAAAATATCAAACCCCAGTTTAGTCGATATATAATCTAATCGGAGGAATTCATGATGATTTTTGTGAGGTTGATGATTACAGTGAGCCACTAATGCAATCAGCGCCTCGGCTTTTGGGTAGCGTATGCATTGAGTTAACTTTTGCAGTCCTCAGATTCACGATGGTTTTTTGTATGATAAGTTTCAGCTGTTCAGGCAACAAGAATGTTTCATCGCTATCCTTATCATATCCAGCCAGTCAGAAGCATTACACAAATCAGTGCAATTTGCAAGAGAATTTTCATTAACTTTTCCTGATGAGATGAACTTGGGGAAACTATGGATGGGTATAGTACACACAATGTTTTGTATGTAATTTCCACCGCCAGACATATTGTCATAGACTAAAAATGTATGAAAGATTGGAAAAATATTAATATCGAATCCAACTCACTTACTTCATTCATACATTCAAGTAAAATGTACTACAAAGCAGCAGGGTATGCTCGAAAATAGGCCAGAGAGGCGATAGAGGAAACAAGGATACTGGAGTACGTTAAGCAGATGGTAATATATGTAATTGATATTTTACATAGAACTTGTGGAACATACGAATATCCTCATTTCCATGGGGAAAGTCCATGTTCATTCATGTCGTAGCCGTACACGTCATTATGATTATATAAGAGTTCAGTTTACTTTTGAAGACTACTACTTTAGTTTAAAACAGTAATATCACTGTCACTACACCAGATGCATGTTTTAAAATCTGAAATGATCAATGAGCAACTTTACCGTTTTTTTTTAATGCTCCAGGTATACTTACAATTACAATCAACGTAATGTCATTTTACCCCATTGTTAGCATGTCATCTCATTTTGACCTGTATTTCATTTATTCTGATGTAATAATACTTTAATCAAATCAAAAAGCACTCGGCCTCTTTTTGGCCGTTGTTACCCCTTCCGAAAATTTTAAAATTCTCCAACAGTTAGATGATTTCTAAAACACCACAAGTTAATGTCCAGACAGACAAACAAACCGTAAATAATGATAAATGAACCATACATATGCCTTTCGAACCTAACTAGTAAGCAAGGAAGAAATGGAGAAGTAAGATCGCCAATATTGAGACTAAAACTGGGATGGAGCGACCTTACCCGTAAAACACATGTAAAATTTTATACAGCCATTGCATTGCTAGCATATTATAAGCGCTGAACTTATCTTCAATGCCTTAGAAATAGCACGAGTGCAATGCAGAAATGGGTCTGCCTATATGGAGCATTTTTCAAGCTATGCCGAAACTTGCCGACTGATATGTTCGGAATATACAAGAGCCGGCTGGCTGGCTGATGTAATGCTTCGTATCTATTGTCTAGTCTATAGCATGGGCTTAATATATACGAAAATTCATGTATAAATGTAGACTTAGGTAACTTCAACCTGGTTTCTGCCTCTTCTAGCCAGCCGTTGATATGATATTACTGCAGAGAAATATATATTAACTTAGCAACTTGGGAAGCTATATACACTCTTCATTTTGGAGGATTGCATATAGAATACCAGCACTCAAGACCAATTCTCGTCCTTTTCTGTTCTCCATCTTGAGCAGGTGAGATCTCGTCTCGCTGTTTGTCACACAAGCCCATTTTCATCTGTGTAGCTTTCCGGTATCTCCTCTTCAGAGAAAATCCTATTTTAAGGTAAATTATTTCACAGAATTTCTCACAAAATATTTTACACACATTTAAAAGAAATAGTGTAAGTAGTGCGATTGAATTTAAAAGCGGTGTGGAGGATCTAGTCGTCAGCTTGGAAGTTCCGAAGCCAAATTTCTGCATTCATAATTAAACTGTGTGCATAGATATACGAGAAGAGGTAGAGGAATTGAACGTGGTTTTGGCAATGGCAATGGGCTATGGCCACCATTCTTACAGTACATCATATAAGTCTGCAATTCACGCGTGTATGTATATAGGCAAACGTGCTCATATATAATATCTATAAGAAAGGCATTTTATAGAGACATTGTGCATGCGCTCATCACATGATTATGATGTGTCCTAAATCAGAAATTTTCGCTTATTGAGCAGTTTCGAGTCACTGGAAAGGTTTCGATATTTTCACTACTGCAGTAAAAAAATTAGCGAGTGCAGAGATTTGCAGAAGAGCACTTAGAAAACATACAAAAATAGACTACCTACATTTTCGGTATACAATACACAGTAGTAGTAGGTGGTAACTGGTGGTAAGCGCAAAATTGAATGTATTCCAATTTACGTGGCACTGTGATATTGTGGCACGGAACAAACCCAGCAATTTGAGAATTTCTTAATGCATTTCATATTATTGAGACAGTCACGCCTAACATTAGTTGCCTGTGGCTACGGGTTAGTTCATAAGACACGGAAATTTAAAATTATATATTAGTATTTGAAATCAAAATTTACAAGTAGACCTCTAGACAAATATGTGTTCGAAATAGACTTTCATTTTTTTTCATGAAATATTTCCAGTTTCATTTCTCCAGGTTGTACTTATTGTTAGAGGAATCCGTTGTGTTACCTGCAACAGATTTTCTGAAATAGGTAGTCAAATACATTCAAGCATTATATCCTTTTCTCATCGTTTCATCTTTCCTGAAAATGAAGGAAATTCGGTGCAAGAGCTAGCTTGCGTGGCGACTCAATCACCGATAGCAGGAGTATTAGTAAGTATCTCTGTGCATCATTGAATGCCGGCCGGCTAAGACGATAAAGTATAGTCTTATGGCAATCATAATTATGGCCTCCTGCAATGCAATAGTTCATTTACTTCATTTCAAGTCTTACATGACATTCCGTGCTTACCTTACTACAGTGAAATGATTGATGGACAGTAGTAAGAAACAGTCTAGTGGAACAGCATAATATTCAATATTAAAAGGAACAGGAAGGACAGTTTTGCTTATTACATGTTACAAGTTAGAATTTATTTCAGTAATATTAGCTGGCACAAAAAAATGTTACCGTGATCCCAGTTGCAGTTAGTCAGTAGTCAGTAAAGAAGCAACTTTATTTCGAAATACATAGCATTATAACGTCTGCCTACTTCATTCATATCTAAAAGTCTTGAGAGTGGAACATATTGAATGTGAAATCATATTTAAGGTTTTGTGAAGCATGCTTGAAGAGTCATTCCTAAGCTACCAAAATGCATAATTAATATTTATTCTTATAAAAGGTTGTATTTTTTTCAAACTTTGCAGACTTCACAATGAACAATTTCCTAGAACTTGCCAAGAGCAACCCATTCTTCAGCCCGTTCCAGACGGCAAAATGCAGTGGGAGTGAGCAACCAGCTCTTCCTAAGCCTACCTTGGTTCCATCTAGAAGTATTGCTGCAGCTGCAGCAGCCCTCACCCCAGGTAAAACATTGATTAGTAGTAGATTATTAGCTGCCTTAGAACATTACTTCCTTAGTTCAAAGTGAAATCAGAGTTATAACACAATAATTAATGTAATGATGCAGAGGGATATTCCTGTGAGTATGGGTCCATGAAATACTACGGGCTTTGTGCGTTTGGAGGCGCTTTGTCCTGTGGTCTCACCCACACTGCTGTCGTTCCTCTGGATTTGGTCAAGTGCCGTATCCAAGTCAATCCAGACAAGTATAAATCTATCATTAACGGCTTCAAGGTAAGTTTTACGCGAGTTTTTCTTTTAAATAGTTGTGTGACAAGCCATTTCATGTGAAAATTTTCTTTTCAAACTCATTAGGTCACAATAAAAGAGGATGGTGTCAGGGGACTTGCAAAGGGTTGGGCGCCCACCTTCATTGGTTATTCAATGCAGGTAAAAAAAATTACGCGACTCACATTTCCCACTTACTTTTAAAGATTTGCTCTATTTAAAGTCCTAATTCTCATTTTGTAGGGTATGTGCAAATTCGGTTTCTATGAAGTTTTCAAAATCCTCTATTCTGGAATGATTGGAGAGGAGAACGCATACTTGTGGAGAACATCATTGTACCTTGCTGCTTCCGCGTCTGCTGAGTTTTTCGCTGATATCGCTTTGAGCCCAATGGAAGCCGTCAAGGTAACTTTTCACGCATATTTTTTTATTCCTCATTTTGGTTGATGAATTGATTGCTTCAAGTGTACATTTGTATAATCAACATATTATTTTTCGGACATTGTACAGGTTCGTATTCAAACAATGCCAGGATTTGCCTCCACTTTGAGGGCTGGAGCACCCATCATCTACCAACAAGAAGGCATTAATGGATTCTACAAATCCCTTGTTCCATTGTGGATGCGTCAAATTCCGTACACCATGATGAAATTCGCGTGCTTTGAGCGAACTGTCGAATTGCTCTACGCGTAAGTAACTCATCGATATTATTACAGCATGAACAATACCTACTATTATTTCCAAGTCGGCTAAGAGTTGTTTTATCTCTCATACAGACACGTTGTTCCCAAGCCACGATCGGAATGCACCAAAGGTGAACAGTTGGTGGTTACCTTCGCCGCTGGTTACATTGCTGGTGTCTTCTGTGCTATTGTATCTCATCCAGCTGATACTGTGGTCTCCAAATTGAACCAAGACAAGGGAAGCAACACTGGCGACATCATTAGGAAGCTTGGATTCGCAGGTTTATGGAAGGGACTTACAGCTAGGATCATTATGATTGGTACCTTGACCGCTGCTCAGTGGTTCATCTATGATGCTGTTAAGGTCGCCCTCAATCTGCCCAGACCTCCACCAGCGGAAATGCCAGAATCACTAAAGAAGAAACTGCAGCAGCAGTCATAAATATTTTAGTCCTATCCTAGGGACTGCAGTGCAGTGGAATAAAAGTAGATGAGTCTATAAATCTTGTAGTATTTAAGATTTCATTCTCGGTTTTAAAAACGATGTATTCAGTATATATAAATTATAAAATTATGATGAACTGTGTCACCAAACATTGAGTTTGAAGCCATGAAATAAAGTTTTACGAGTGTCTGATAGATAACTTGCTGCTGCCTCGCTCTTTATTTCAAATGCAGGAATCGAGGAATTATTAATCACAATTGTCAATGTCAATGCAGTCGACTCGAGGTCAACCATGTTTCATATGATATACATATAGACGGACTATGCATAAAAACGAATAACGTCCCAAATAACGAAAATACCAACTATAATAACAATAATATACTTTCCAGTAATATTCTAAATGAGTATGCAAGTGTTTTTTAAAGTTCATTTTCAAAACTCAAACGTTTTGATCTACTTCGTGCAAACTAAACTAAAAATTGTTTTCAAAAACTTCATGGAATGCTAAACAATGATCTAGCAAAATGACAATATTCGGTTTGTGTTATTGATGCTACTTGGTCAAGTCAAACTGAATTTTAAAATTAGACTCAGTAATAAAATTAGACTGACGGATTATTGCATTTTGAACATTGTTAATAAGTTCAGGTATTAGCTTCTTCGACATTAAAACCATAACTAACGAAGTAACCTGAAGTGAAATCACTAGTATACATTACATTGAAAAGATAGCATAAACGTAGGTACTTACGGTTAGAGTACATTTTTATATTATACAAGATTCTTTCAGGCTAAATTCGAACCGGTACAGCTTTTTCTAGCTTTTCATCCATAATAGTTAAAATATCTGTTTAAGGTTTAAATATGGTAAGTCTATCAGTTAATATATAGGTATGCATGACATAATGCAGATATTATGTACATTATAGATAGATTTTCTTGTATTTTGTCATGCGTGTGTAGCATTATATAATGCTGCGAATTTATAGTACAAGATTCAATATTGAATGCTATATAGTGCACGGTAAAACCCTAATAACCGGGCTTTCCTTGTCCACGGTAAAACTACCTGTGCTCTTCCTACGATTTTTTTTCTTCCAAGGGTCCCGTCTCCCTGGGTTAAGCGATCGTTTTTTGCCTCTCGTTCTCGTTTAAATTTTCTAGCATTACCTACAAGTGCAGGGGTTTGTTACTATAGGACAGATAACGTATCACTTGAGATGTTGTAAAGTGTGCCTTCTTCTCTGTCTTCACCATCTGTCTGTTTTTCATCTTCATGTCCTAGTCCTGATGTTTCACTTCCTCTCTGTTTTGATATTGTTCAAGAGAAAAATGATATTCCAGCTTTTACCTTATAAGCAGTAATGAAGTTTTACTGAGCTGCATTGCATTTATGTAGTATTAGCTCAAATAATATGTTATTATTATAGGTATTCGTCTAGCATACAGTTCATATAAACAAATTGTAATGAATTTTATCCATATCTATGTAAATTACAGGTTGTCTAAAACTACGCGAATTTCAGATCGCAGTAATAGTAATGTCAAAGTTTTGGTCAGATTTCCCAATTAGAGTTATTAGAAAAAATTGAATGAACAAAAATATGACATAATGATATGCATAGCTAAAACTACCGTGACCGTGTATAAGCTTAATAGTTTGTATGCAACATTGATCAATCATCTAACAATTATATAGCGATTACTATAATACGTTAAGGATACAATGGTCAATCACATTTCATTACTTCTTGCTATTATCATAATAAAAAGATTCCAATATAAGCCATGTACACACAAACAGACAGAATGAAGATTTAAAAAATCATGGGTTGAAAAAAACTTGAGCGAGGTGAGGTACTAAACTACTGAAGAATTGAAATTTAAACCTTACTTCCGAAGTAAGGTTTGTTGTCATGTCGCGTGCGTGTCCAAACGAAACTGATGCACCCGGCAAGTTCCATCTGCATCCTTCAAATCTTCTCTCCTGATGTTTCATTTCATGATTTCAGTCTTGTCTTTTCCTTTTTGACGTTGTTCTTCTCGCGATCATTCAAACCCTGTTACTCATTAATTTGAAAGCGATGTGTTGTTTCTATATCTGTTGTTGCATCCATAGGTGATCAGTGATCATTACATTGCATTCTAAAAAAGAACTCAAAGGCCAGCAAAATCTTTATCAATCAATCGATGGAAGATAGTTTTTCACTGTCTTGTATGCTTTGCTGTACCAGTATGGGTTTCGGTTTACTGCCCTGAGGTCGAGACAATGGCAAGTCATTTCTCAACTTCCAAACAAAGAGTCAGCTAGTAATGAAAAGTAATCTACAATGTCTCTCATCAATATGCATGCCTGTCGTATATCTTTTTTTCTTAATGTCTTCCGTTCAATGGATGTTCAATAATGAGCACATAATTATACCTAGTCTTCCACAGATGCCAGCTGCAATTTTCAAAAATCTGAACAAATATGTTTAATACTTAATCGCAAATGTCAACATTGTCAATGTTAGTCGTGTACAAACAGATATCATGATCATCAGTGGCAACCCGCATTACTTTGGGACTATCTCAGGAACGAAAACGAAACAAAGATTTTGTCATTGTCGACGCTGTACCCATTTCCACTGCCCATGATGACAGTTTGATTACTTTATTGTGTCAACCAAGCACTGAGAATTTTTCTGTTGATTTTGGTATCGTACGCATAAAGCTACCCATCATTTACACGTAATAAAGAAGAGGAGAAAACGATAAAGATTATAAGGCTTGAAATAGCTCGTCCGACTTTTTTCTTGAAAGATAATCCCTTTCATTTACACTGCCATAATGATAATCATTCTACCGCTCTTCTTCTGTTTCTGGTCCCTGTCTTTAATCTGCTGCTTTAAGACATCCACCAACAATCTATATACCTACACGCATCATAATAATGCTGGTTGTATGTTGGTGGTGGTAGTGATGATGAGGGTGAGAAATTGCCTGTTCTTCTGTTCTGCTGCTGTAGGTATCATTCATTGAAATTGTAAAATGGTTTGTAAATGTGGAAGGTAGGTTTACAAAAGCCAAGCCAGAAACTCAACAACGGCAGCAGCGATTGTACGAGTAAGAGCAACAGTCGCGTGCTACCGACAGTTTAACTTCAGTCGTCTTTTTCATGCTGTCGAGTCGAGAAGCATCCCCTCTCGCGCTCCTTCTCCTGCTGCTAGTTTACACAATATCGCTGACAGCTAGAAGAAGAAGAAGAAGAACCTGCTGCAGAAATATTATGCACGCCTGTCGATTTCCTGGGCTCTCCCTTTCCCTTGACATGTAAGTCAAGCAAAAGTTCTGGAGATAGTTGAGATGAGAATCGTCAATCCATTGTGATGGATAAATTTTGTTCCATTTTTTAAACAGAATACAAGGCTCAAGTTTATAGTTATTTGTGAAAAATTTAAGTCGCTTCAACTTATGAAAGAAAGAGATTTTCTCATTGTCTTTTGTCAAGTGTTCAAGTGTGAAATTATTACAAAGCAAAAAATATTAAGAAACATGCCCGAATGAGTGCATATTTGGTTTGGTGAGTAGATTGGCAAAGATTTTTTACCAGTTACACTTGATTAGCAACACTCCAAGTTAGAGAAATTATCACCGGATCGGAAAACAAAGACCGTGGTAGTAGTGATGTAACAATCCAGATGCTTTTCGATGCTCCATGCAAGACTGCTTTGGCTCTCTGGCATATCTGTAAAGGATTTGTGGATGTGACATGAGCTAAAGAAGGGTATAGTTTTTACCATTTGTAAAAGAGCAGGTGTACCGGATTGAGAGATGTAAATTTACTTTATACCAGTTGCGTGTTGCTTGAAATAAAATTTGTGTTGCCGGATTGCTCTATATAATTGTCGGATTGGAACAAAAAGTACTTAAGTATTGCCTATGGATTGATCTTTTGACGTCTCGGGGAACACGAGACGTGTGTCGTCTCCTACATCTAAGGTACGTATAAAAATTTATTTTAGAATTTCAGTATTTCATTGCATTATATATATTTGTATAGTACAATAGTATATAATATACAAATGTCGAAATTTTGTGGTTGTCAAAATAAAAAGTGAGTAGATTGGTTAGTTAAGCATAATTAATTACGGCTTTAAATATTTTGTCACCATAGCTAAAGCCTCATATTTGCTCTTTCTTATGACCATATTTATTT
>JAQIXW010001827.1:0-17585 GCA_034700685.1 Willowsia buskii | reverse complement strand
AAAAAACTTGCAGAAAATTGCTACTCGTTTTCTTGCCACTTAAAAATTACCACTGTGAACATCAGAAACAGACAGGAGAAAAACGACAAGTGTATAATCAAATCATCATTGTTGGACAGGAGGACAAGTACAAAAAAATAAGTCATATATAAGTTTTTACAGACTTTGAATGAAAAGCTATATTTTTTGTGAATGAAACTTTTCACTTTGCAGAGCATATGGATTCTTTTTAAAAAGTAATGTTTGAATGGGTGCTTCATTTTGTGAGCGAATTTGTATCTAATTATTGCACACGGCTACTGTTCGTGGGCGGAAGTTTCCGATCTATGTCTGTCCATTTAGCTCCTGGCAATTTATCACGATTAACAGACTTATAAAATGAACGTTGAAGAATAGAATAAAGTTCATAACAAATAGAACGAGATAGGAATTGACATGCATGGAATTGCAATAATCGTATTATTATTGTAATTGCTCATGCTCATGTTCAACAACGCATCCTCATCAGCTCATGAGAAATTTGTTGGACCACTTTCGTGGAATAACCCAGTAGGTGTGAAGAAGGCGGTTTTATTGCTGGAGGAAATAACAGAGGGAGAGAAAAAGGAAGGAAGAATCAATCCCGGCGAGAAACATAGCCGTCAAATTTTCGTCTGCGGGTTTCCTCAGCCTGTGACTAAAAGCTAGAATTGCAGCTTGAAACAGACAAAGGTAATAATAGTAATCTGTACTTTTACCCTTTAAAAATCGCTTTGCTGTGGTCTTGTTAACTTTCGCACTGAGG
The DNA here is from genome assembly GCA_034700685.1 of Willowsia buskii. Taxonomy (NCBI): domain Eukaryota; kingdom Metazoa; phylum Arthropoda; class Collembola; order Entomobryomorpha; family Entomobryidae; genus Willowsia; species Willowsia buskii. The sequence continues at coordinate 16,801 of JAQIXW010001827.1, read as the reverse complement.
CAAATGCACATAATTTTTAAACCAATGACCCCCCGGCTTCACTCAAGATTATAGGATTTGCATAGTTGTACTTACTCAGCCAAAGAAAATGGTGGGGATGAGGGTTGTAATCAAATTTGTACTTGTGGTGATAATGAAGTAGTAGCAGAGGCAAAAGAATGGTTTAATGCAGTCTGCAAAAAAGTGAGCCTAATAGTGCGCAAAAATGCACTTTTCTTGAAATTCATACTATTATAAGAAAATGCTAATAATTAATTGAGGGTATTAAAAACACATTAGCTTTCTCATGTGACTTCTCTCTTACTTTTCTGTAAAAACACTAGACAGTTTCAATGTCGATCCCATAATCCCATTTCATAGCAGAAGCAGACTAGACAGGCTTACTAGTGAACTGGAATAAAAGAAACTTATCTTTTACTCCCATCACCCAACACTTGGTCATCTTATTTGTACTATGCATTCCTTTGGTAGATTACATTTCACTTTGTTTGGAATATTTGTGTGAAGTTTCCGTAAATATTTTGACTGGACGAATTTAAAATGATGTTTATGAAGGAAAAAATCATCAAAAAATACCATGTTTATTTTAAAGGGAGCTGTATATAATACGTCTTTACGTATAAAGAGCAACATAGCTATCCCTTAACATTCTACCTTCTTATATGGTACACCTGAAGATAAACAGAAACAAGAAGTACAAAAGCATTTAGAAACTGCTTTAGAGCAAACATGCGTGCTTTATTGATCAGTCTGGTCGGAACCAAAAAGTAATCATTGAATACCGCTTCTGGTAGTAGTAATGGGCATCATGTGTTTTAGAAAGTGAGACCTTCAGATACAAACGTTTTTCCTCTTTTTCTGGAGACAGATATTTCATACCTCTACAAAAAAGTGCCCAAAAAATAAAAAAATAATTTAATGAAAGAAAATCCAGCCACACACACTATTTCATTCAAACACGAAACATAGCGGTATGCAATGACTCTCCAACTCGTATTTTTACGGCTCTAACACATGCATTAACTGTTTGTATTACATAGTTGAAAATGTATTAGCCAACGCACATTTATTTTCCACACTCTGACAGCTTGAGCTTCTCCAACTTCCTCTTTTTATTTCATTGTGTACTGAGCATCACATGGCATGATGCATTGTACTTACAATCTTTTTCAGCGTGCATTAATATAAAATAAAAGTCCATCGGATCACTTCACACACCATCATGGTCATAATATAACGATAGACAGTCACACAATCTGTAAAGAAACGTGTACCATGCAAAACGGAAGAAGATAGAAAACAGCGTAGTAAGTAATGAAGAAGCATTTTTCCAGCTGGCCATCATCCAGAGCGGAATAGCCTTCCCTTTCCCTGGTCTGGCTTTAGTTTACTAGCTCATTTGTTCGTACTTTGTAACTTTTTCTCGTAAGACACAAGACAGCAGGCTCTCGTCTTGTAGGGAATTATCGCTTCAGTATTTTATTTAGTAAAATTGAGAAAGAAAAAACCTGAAATAAATCAGATATCTTTTGATTTCCTCTTCTCAGTTTCTTAACTTGACTGGAGACACGCCACACGCTTACAACATTTTAACAAATCCAACGATCTATTTTCACAATCAAGATTTTAATTTGCATATTTCTCCCTTAGCTAGTTCGATTCTAAAGAGTTTAATGTAAAGCTAGATTTGATGTTCGCAAAAAGTGGTTTCATCAAATGTGCATAAAATCTGTAAGAATCGCATTGAGTACATGGTAGGGAATACTTTGTCGTGAACATTAAAAGAAATTAAGGCTTCCTTTTAAGTTCATGTTCATACAGGCAGACGTTTTTCATTGCAGAATGGCGCATGTCGTAATAATAAAGTAAGCTAGTAGAGATCCATTTGCTATTGTTTTTACGAATTGAACTGTGAGGCTTATAGTAAAGTTAAGCTTGTATAATTTCTGTGTCTAAACGCACGTCTGCCATGTATTGATCGTATATTGAGATCGGGGAGCAATTAGTCAAATGGTATTTCGATGTTTGGGACACTGTGGCAATTAGATGAAGACAGGTAGAGGAGACCGTATTGTGTGGCCCGGTCTGCTGACGTTCTGAGTCAACTAAAATCCAGCCAAACAGCCAAAATATCATCATCATAATATTCAGTCATGCATAAGGTCTGACTGAACTCTTTGGTACGCTTAAGTAGGTAGCTTCAACATAACATTATCTTCTCCTTCTTCACACGACTTTTGCTGTAGAAAAGGTACGTACAGTTTTCACCTTTTTGTGCTTTGACACTTACAGCACAACAGTCCGTGTGTTTCAATGTGATTGTGATGATGACGACGGCGATGATGATATGACTTTTTGACTCCCATGCCTCTGAGTCTTCATGACTGTTCCTGAGTAGGAAGGTATGTATTTAACTCGACCAACTTTTTCCATTATCCCAAGGCGCCACATTTTTTATTACGAATGTTCCATCACCGTCCACACAATACACTATAGCATCGCAATCGCTTTCAGTGGCATCCTGCCATCATACAATCCATCGATACTGGCAACAGCAGCAAAAACAACAAATTCTTCTCTCGTCATCATTGTTAAAGTAGTGATCAGATCAAGATCATGTTGCAGTTCCAGTAGTATACACGCTTCCAAAATACCGTATTACGAATAATTAGCATGCCCATAAAGCTCATTTTTCTGCATTCATTAATTACAATACAGAAAATTATTGAAAAATTTATTTATTGGTTGTTGGTCATAAAAAAGGAAAGATAGCATATAGGTAATAGGTACCAATGTGTGGACTGGTTTCAAGAATGAAATTCAAAAAATATATATAGCCGCATATTATTAGCATGACATTGGCAAAAGAAAGAAAAATGTGAGGGGGTTGATGGGGTGCATTGAATTTTGCAGATATTGACGCTAGAAGGTCTTAAAAAGACAACTGAACTTGCAAAAGTACAAATGTGCCACTCAGCGCTTAGGTATAATGTGAGTATATTGACATCTGACAAAATGTGAGAAAAATTTACGAGCTAATCCATGTCGTATACACACATATATCCATACTTACTTAACAAATATATGCATTTTATGTGTCTTTTTAACTTCTCTCCCAACAAACTCGATAACCTACCTCTTTAAACAACCAACCTTCATCCTCTCACTTGTTTATTTATATTTCATTTCACTTTTTATTCGTAAATTACAACAATACTTACAACTTACAACAACAGAGAAGAAAGAAACAGCCGCAGCAACCATGAACCATCCCAGAAAACATTTTTGTGTCAACCTTGCCTTGCCCCTTTGCGTTTAAACATTTAAATTTACACACATGTGCATTTTAAAGATGTTTCATATAACCACTTACCTATGCCCATTACGTTTTTATATCCTCAGTGTTTTTACTGATGTTTTTGAAATGTGTGGTTCGAGAAATATGTACAGACATTGGCATGTAATTCAAACTGGTTAGCAGTTGCTCGTTGCTCGTGTCTTCTACCAACTCATTTGACTCCTCAAAGTCCTAATGTTACATTACATTCATTATGCAATTAATTACGCCTTCCTATAAACAGTAAGTTTTTTTATTTGATGCTGATGATAATAATTATGATGACAATCCGACAATCTATAAGAAATATCATAAAGTGATATGAAAACAGCCTATTATCATTTTAACTGCAAACGCACACGCACAAACCACTTCGTCATAATTATCGCCTTAAACAAGCTGTCAAAGTAGTACGGACAAGCAGTTATATTTAAATGAATTAACACGCGACATGAGCGAGTAATATAACTGTGCTTATAAATTAAAACGATTCATATGACAATTGTCAATTTCGTCGGCTCCTTTCTTTTTTCTTATTACTTAACAGTCTCCGACATCCACCTAGTCGACAACATTGTCCTGTCATCAAACTCACTTCTTTTTTATTGAATACGTCAAAAGAAGAAGAAGAAGCAGAAAAAAGCAATAAAATTCCTCAGGTTTTTACTATTATGGCAATGGGACAGCGAGCGAAAAAAGCACGCAACCCTGTTAAATTGTCAAGAGGCACGTCATTCACCGTCACTGGCATCATTCATTCATGCAGCACAGCAATGCTGGTGTAATATACAAAATTAAACGTACTCAAACTTTATGTATTCAACTTGATGGTCTGGCCAAGAGACAGAAAATAGGAAAAAAGGGACTTTTGTTTAATGGAACCATCAAAGGTAAAAATGACGTGACCACCTTTCTAGTTTTACTTTTATTTTGATGATGGCTTGACTTGGCCCAGGCTGACTTGTGCAGGATATAAAGAGGAAAAACGGCACGGGCTCATAATTTACTTTACTACTTACTGTGCAATGTAATCCGTTTACCTAAGGTGATGGGAATGCAAAACCACCGTTTTCTTTCTTGGGAAAACAGTTACAACTTTGCAGGCAGAAAAGTGGAAAAAAGTGTTTTTCATTTTTACGAACGCATTAATAAAGAAAAATTTTAAACTCTAAGAAAATGTTGATGCTACCAATGTTTGGGGTATATTGGTCGATTTTCTATTATGACGGTATTCATAACGTAGAGAGTTTACTTCCTCCATCAAATGATGAGTCCAGAAAACGTCTTTAACTTTCCGCACTTAAAATCATCTTCTAAAGATACTTGTCTATGAGTGTATATTATGATATTCGGATTTATAGCATGTGTTGTGCCTTACTAAAAGTCAGACAGTCAACCTAGCAAAAATGAAACAAGAGAAAAGGATAGAGAACCCTTGTTTGCTTAGTCGACTAAAGGTTTGGCGGTGGTGGTGGCGGTGAAGCAATAAAACCATAAATGATGTAAAATCCTCTTTTCCATCTAAACATTAGTATTACGACATTTTTGTCAACAAGGAGCCATACAGGAAAGCATAGAGGTCAGTTTATAGCAATTATATCTTGTCACGGTGAGATGCCTTTCTGTTGACGAAATGCGGTAGGTCTAAAACAATTACTGTATTATTGAGAAAATCATGAGGTCTTAAGGCTGGATTATTAGTATGGCCCTTTATTTTTATGACTGGAATCTACACCTAAATACGTAAATTAAACATTTTCACCTCCCATCATCATCAATGCAGATGATGAGAGTCATCATGACAAGAAGGCAATAAATACACAAAATAGATAATCCCCCAAATCCCTTTGGGTTTTAGGGTACACAACAGGGAAACAATGTGACTCTGTATAACGAAGAAAATTAAGAAAGTCAAACGAGCCTAATCTATCCGTTTCTACTACTTAAAATATTTGTGTGCCAAATTTTATAGATGATTGGAATGTCGTCAACAAGGTGGACTGATTTATGGGCTTGTGCATAATTGAAAGCTTGGCGGTGCGGTGAAGAGGAAGGATATGCAATATGAAATCAATGTGTGGATTATGGAACCCCCATGTTGAAAAATAATGATGGACACGATAGAGACGCGTAACAGTTTATATAAAGCATTTATGAAAATGAAAACTACAAAGATAACAATGTTTTCATTTTAAGAGCGGGCGGGCTAACGTGGCATAGACACGGACATTGTCGAATAGATTTCCCTTTGCTTCTTATTTTCTTCCTAGTTTTACTGTTATTTCCCATATTATTATTATTAGTAATGCCATCAACATTACGACGATTATAGATGATAAGGTTGCAATAAAAAATTTGAGTTGTTTACCAGTTTTTTTTCCAGGGCCAGCATCGCGGTGGCATAAAAGTTTAAGAATTGTTACTGCTGATTTTAACATAAGATAGGAATGACGGGAAAACTGAAAAACGGATGGAATGATCTTGGAATGTCAAAATTATAACTTATACTCTTGTATAACATTATGCATTCCTTGGTGTTATTTATTCTAATATAATTATTAAGATGTCACAGATCGGGAAATAGGAAACCAGTAGTTGTCATATTGTGAAAAATATTGTGTGATTCTTCATATGTCTCAATAATTTACAGCATACCAAAGCAATTGTGTAGAAAATGGGACCACCGCTGGGACTGTTGCATTTTTCTTTAAATTGCAGATTTTCCTCCTCTTATCACATTTGAACTTTTTTTCTTGATAATTTAAACAAGAAGAAATTGCCTGTGGCTTGTTATAATAATAATAATGAAATGCATGGAATCATACTTAATTGCTCTTTGAAAGGAAAAGAGCCAGAAGAAAAAATAATAGTTTCATCATCACATTCAACAATACTTGATGCACCTTACTGAGCAAAATGAATGATAGATATGGATTGCATTTGTAGACAAGGGAAATGGGTAGGATGGATTAAAACAATAATTTTTAAAAATCTAAAATTATACCTACCTATTTTGCCATTTTTTGGTACAATAGCTTTAACTCAATAGAAATATTGTTTCGTCTCTGTGTATAGTTTACTGTAGACTCACAGTCTCGGAAAGAAGCCACAAATAAAGAACGTCATAAATTTTAGCTTGCCGTCGGCTACGCAGTAAATTCATTTTCGCTAATCTTCAGATTTGATCACTTGATTGCACTTGAGTAAGAGGATTGGATACATGAAGCATTAAAACAAAGCAAAGTTCTAAAAATGTGTAAAAGACTATTATTGGGGTTTCTTATTGTTCCTTGAGAGAAAATATTTAAAAAAGAGGAAAAATATACAATAATAATAACAATAATTGTGTGGGATGATGCGTTATATGTGATCTTCATAAAAGATTATTTCCATTTTGGTGCAACATTATTGTTATTAATAATAACAGTTCCAAATTCATTGTGGATTATTTAGTGCTGCTCAGTTGGTCGGTGTCATCATCATCATCAACATTGGTGTACAGGTAGTTATATATACTTATATCCACAATGTTTTATATTTATTGGACTGTTTAATGGATGGTCTCCTCTCTCACTCTTGAATTACTTTTTTTATGCTGGGAAAAGTTTTCACAAGGAACTCATAAATGTCCATTAAATAAAAATATGATTTTTGAGAAAGGAAGGAGGCTCTGTGTAATGTACGTTTTGAGTACAAGTAAGCTACCTAGAATTTAGAGTACATTTTTATTCTGCTGTTTCTTGCAAAAATATCGCCGGGGAAAATTGTCGTTTTCTTCTCCTCGAAAAACCAGACCTATTAAGAAAAATGTAGTGTTAAATATTAAGCTGCATAAGTAAAGATTTATATTTTTATGCTTTTATACGGAGCATCGTGGCAAAGTAAAGTTATTTAACTTTTTATCTGTTGAAAAACTTTTTAGTGAAAGTCTCATGATTTGTATTTGCAATGCGGGTGTAGGTATATAACAAGTCATGCAATAAATCAAACCTAGCCATGAAACTGTAAACTTTAATAATGAAGCCACACATTATTGCAAACATTGTTGGCAAAACATGTTGAAATAATGATGATGAGAAAGAGAGACCAAGCACCACCAGCGTCTGATCTGAGAGGAGGGTCCTCATTAGAATTCAGCGTTAAAATGTTGATCACCCCTACCGTCACGAAGAGAGTAGTTTGTTAGCTAGAAAATCTTCCTTCTTATGAAAATGATCTGCATCATTATCAATCATCACTCTTCTTTTTTCTATTTTCTTAATATCAAACATTGTCATCAGAAATGAAACACGTTAGGCCACACCAATTGACGTTTCTCTAGCTCACTCGTTGTCAGAGCTGAAATTGTAAGTTAAACTAAAACAAACAAGCAAAAAGGGCTGAGAGACACAAGGAGACGGAAAATCCATATCTGATGATGACTGACGTGATGACTGTGAGACGATGATGATGATGCCATCGTATCACTTGCAACTCATGAATGTCCTGAATCATGATCATCATTAGGCAAAAATGAGTATGAATCTCTGTTCTCTCCTACTTCGCGTATCAATATATCCGTCCGGTTCATCATTCTGCTGCAAAAGAGAAGAAACGCAGACTTGAATTTTAAGTGCAATGCAGACAGTCAGCCACAACTTTAAAAAACGGCGGTTCGGCAAAGAGTGACAGACAGCAAAAAAACAAAATAAAATCAGAATGCAATGTGTTGTGGAGAAGAAGAAGGGCTGGAAAAATAATATTAGATTTTTTGCTCACTTTTTTTCTGGTGACTCGCCCGCTGCCAATGAAGGGCGCAATAAGTTTTTAACGTACACATACATATTCTCAAAAGTTGTAAGAGGTAAAGAGTCCATGTAGATTCAGTTTACAGCTGCCTACACAAATGCACATATTACATATATTAGCATTGTAAAAACGTGCTGCTGCTTCTCCAATGGATAATGATGATGATGATGTGATACAGAGCGTAATGGGCTTGTAATATAGTCAAGATATTTGGTTAGATAAATGAAAAAGCGTATAAAATCTTGAACCATGCCGCATGTGAATTTGTGAGTAGGGACCCCGAAAAACAAGCCACCTTTCTTTCTACACTGCTGCATTTGTATTAGCAGGCATGATGTGGACATAAAGGAGAAAGAATATATATATAAAAGTTGTACTCAGTCAATGTACAATAAATAAATTAGACAACTACTTTTTGAATCGATTGCATCATTGTCACACAGTCAAGTGTGACTGACTACTACCGAGTGTGAGTAATACCTGTGTTTGAAGAAGGCGAGTTGTTTTTTGTGGAGGAAATACTGGAGCCGTCTTGTATATATATCTGCGTATATATCTTGTATAGATTTCACATGATAATATGCAGTAAAAAAGACTCACAAAACACAAGACCGGTTGCTGTACTGAAGTATAAGGGTATAAGCAAGCGGTGTGTCCGTCCTGAGGCAACGATGGTCAAGTATATGTACATTACTTGAAAAGAGGCAAATATTTTATTGTATATTAATATTATGATAATTGTATAGGTAGAGAAACAATAAAATATCTCACAAGCTCGATCGATGCAAGATTTTCTTATGTACACAATTTACCAAAAATGTATGGAAATAACTTTACTCGCGATTTGCTCTACGCGTTCCCTTTCTCTGGTCTGGATTATTTCATCGTCACCGGCAAAGTACACAGCTTGTATTTCTGCTGTTGCTGATCGCACTGATCTTTAATTACGATAGGGTGCATGTACAGCAAGAAATGCATGGTTTCCTATTGCTACTACTTACATAAGATTGCTATTGCTCCATCAAAGTAATGTTAACTACTGTCTATTATTAACGATTTTTCACTATTCACTCCTCTTGTTCTTGTTCTCCGTGTTGAGTATCGAGTTGTTTAATCTGTCGCTGTACTGAGAAGTGCATGAGCGCTGCTGCTACTGCTCCTTTCAAATGCTGTGTAAAATGATCGTATCTGGAAAGATTTACAAGAGCGTTTTCCTCTCCATGTGTTTCTGGACCAAGTTGTCGTTCTTGAGCGAGCGTATTCATTTAATTTATTTGTTCCGTCAGAGAATAATAATAGCTGCCGCTGAAACAACTTTGGTATTATTGCTGGTGTTGGTTTGATATTGAAGGCTGTAAAATTGTATATTATAAATGATCGGAAAAGACGGCATTTTAAGGTAACGTTTTGATGAATGTTTTTGTTGTCACACGCCTCTTAAAAATGATACAATTTTGTCGTTTTAAAGTGATGCTAATGCGCGAAATGGCAGGTTTCCCTGATGAGATCATTAAATAGAGGAAGCGACCCAAAGTGAAAAACTCGAGTACATGCAAGAGTATTATGCATTGTCACGCAGTCCTTCATTTTCTTCCATAATCACAATTTTATTTGTCCCGTTTTATAGAAGACAAGAGAGTGTTATTTTCGTAAAAATCGGCTTTTAAAAATGAAAGAAAAGGGTATAATCCTAGACTTTGCAGAAATAATGAATATGCCATATGCATTGAAATATATGGCATTTGTAATAATAAAATTTAATAAAAAGAATTGTTTTTTTTATTTGAAAAATATTTTCCTTATTGATCAGAAATTTAAAAAATGTAATACGTATACATACGTACCCTTTTCGCAGCCCACAACCGGCATTTTAAGTCTAATAACTTTATATCAACCTAACCATACGCATGCGAAGAGAAGAAAATGGTTAATACTGAAACACATGGTCCTTGTTTCCTTTTGCCTATTCACATATATTATCAATGAAGTCATCCGTACAGTTCGAAACCCTTTTTGGTACTTTTTCTCGTAAAACATTTTAGTTCAACAATAACTCACATCCTTTGTCTGTCTGCCTGCCTGTTTCCCAGAAAAGTAGAAAAAATTCCGAGAACTCTACCTTCAACTTTGTTCACGGCTCTAATGACCTTTCAACGGAACACCCCTATAACCAGCCCACATGATTTTCAAGGGGACAAATCTTATTTTCCTTAAAAACGAAACCCATATTAAGTATTATAATAAGAGAAAATATAGACAAAATTGTGCATTTTTCTCCTTAAATTACATCACGGAGAAATGAAGAATCTCATTTCAACTTGGAAAAGTATAAATCTTTTCGCAGATGTATAAATTCAAGTAAATCAGCTAAAACTTGTTCTCTTTTTCTCTGCTTTATTTACTCTGCTGACTGATGAATTTTCTTTTTTTGTTTGTGATCAACTGCATTGCATGTTGCGTGTCGTCTTATAGGTGTACTATACACTTTTAAATGACAATAATATGTATAAAATTAAAACTCTTTGCACTTACAAGCAATAACCAGCCCTAGTAATTACAAGAAAATCTTTGCTGTGGTAAACATACATGGAGCAATTTTTCTTGCCGCTACAAGCATAAAGCTTATCTTAAAAGGAAAGAGAAATTAAAGTGAATTGCCTTTTTAAAGGTAACCGTACGACTCGCATAAGATCCCAGCCTTGTTTCACGTCTGGTGCCATTTGTTTCGTTCATTTTCATTTAGATTTATAACTTAATTTATTTCGGATCTAATAAAGAAGAGAAGAAAAAATAGAAGAAAAATGGCAAATTATTATTGTGACGGGGATTATTGCGGTTGTTGGTTTTAAAAAATTGGCTCGTATGTGTACATGCGAACTACTAGTAAGCAATTTTCATGCTCATGCAACTATAAAGCGATATGGAGATGACGATATCAGATCAATATACATCATAATTTCAACATGCAAGCAAGAAAAAAATGCAAGTAAAGTATAGCGAAATGGTAACGACAGTATACTGTGAGATTTGGAGTTGAAGTACAAAAGTGAGAATTAATAGCGAGATACAGGGAGCTAATGTGGTACTTGTGAGTAATTGGACAATTCTCCACGGTTGTGAGAGCCGGCTATGCAAATTATTTAAGGAGGAGAAAAAAAAAGTGGTAGTGGGATGGATGGTGATGGTACGTGTACTTTTGTTGGGATTATTGAAATGAAAGGGTTAAATGTACTCGTGTTGTGGAAAAAAATCTTTTCGTTTCGACAGTGTCGTGGTGTTTGAGTGTAATTTGGAGTTTGGAGGTCGGTCGACGGGAGAAAATTGGCCCGAGCCACATATTGGCTGTTGGCGTTGACTTGTCTTGTGGTGTCCACATGTGCCATGCCAGAAAAAAAGCAAACACGCTAACAAGAAGTCAAAGTATGCGGTGTATGTAGAGTAATTTATTTGTGCTCACTTTTTGGCTTAAATTTATCTTAGTAAAAATGACATATTATATATATGGTAAGCACCGAAATGAGCGCATTGCGTATATCACACTATATTTTGTGGGAATTGGCTGGTTGTTAGCATTGATTGAGAAATGGGACGGTGGCAAAAGGAGAGGAAATATATTATTCTATTGCACATCATTATTATTTAGTAAGCACTATTCCTTATTTCACTTTCCAAATAATTATTGATGAATTACTTTGCTTCATGGTTCGGCTTGCTTGTTGGAAATTGGAATGCAAATGAAGAGGAATTTGAAAACATGACTTTAGAAGAAGTCAGTCAGCAAATAATGAATGGGTGCTTCTGCCATTGTTGGCGTGTGTTTCTTTCCATTTACTTGCGTGTAAAAGAATTTGCATAAAAATTCTTCAGCAGTGAAATTTAAGGAAAAAACTCCTCAAATTCATTCATTCAATATCAAACGTTTTCTGTCGATTAGTCTCTTTTGCGGGGAACGAAATAGACTGTATTGCAACATTGCAAGCATTGAATGCTGTCACAGTATCAAACATTTAATTTTTATGCGTTATTTTTGTGCAGAAATGTCGAATTTGATTTACCAATGTGTTCCTATATCTTATCAAACGTTTATGTCAACCATTTTGTCAAGCATTTGAATACTACCTTATTATTACCGTGTACCACAAGAATCAAGATGAGATTAAATTGTTGTTGTTGTAACATGCATGGTAGTGCAATGAACGGTTATACTACAAATGAAAAGCAATTTGGAAAGGAAAATGCAAAACATAAGATGAAATGCAAATAAATGGATAAGCAGAAGGAGACGAATAAATTGTGGAAGACTCAAGTATTTATAATATTGTCTTGCTTTATCAGCCTTTTCCTGTCGTTTTGGATTAGATCCAGCTTAATTAGGTATGCGTTTTAGTATATGAATTTTATACACAAGTCGAAATTCTTTATATTTACATATGGAATATATTGTGTTTATTGGATTGAGTTCGTTAAAAGCATTTAAGCAACTTGTAGGATTTTGTTATAGTTTGTATTTTCTCCTTCACGAAATAATTAACGAGCTTTGCTATGAGATGATGGAACGCGCCTATTTTTTAGCTTCGTTGATGATGATGTGCCCCTGAAGGAAGATAAAAACAATATTAGCCATTTTCTAATTAATCAATTAAAATTAATTGGTTAAACCTGCACTGCATCTGGCCTTACTTTTTGCTTCCATTAAAATGCGCCTTTGACCCAAGACCCGATGAAGCAATTACCACACTATCACTACAAATCATTTGCAAATGTTGACCATCCCCACTGCCATCCATGATGCAAGCTTTTTTCTGGGTAAAATTATTAACGTGATGATTTCTTGGAGTTCCCAATCTCGTAGATGACTCTGTTGGGGAAGATTGCTGATGATCTCTTAGAAGTTGAGTTGCCGTATTTACCCTTGGTGTGGTTTTGTATGGCAGAGCTATACTTTTAAGATCTGCAACTTTACTAAAAGCACTCTGAATTTGTAGAATTTCTCGCGATTCCAGAATTCTGGAGGGGGCTACCACCTCAGTAAACTGGATTGGGTTCATTGTGGTGAAGCGGAAGTGCTTCAAGAGAGGTTCCATGAAATGGCGCTTGTTTTTTCCGGTTACTTTCATTCCATTCTGCTTACAGAGGATTGTTGCCCATCTAAGAAAAATATTAAGTCAGTATACAATAAATGCTACTCTTATTATCTATCCACAGTTTGTCATTTAAAGTATAAAATAATAAGCCATACCGAACTGCAAACTGGAACAACTGGACTTCATCAATGCTCAATCTATCCCTTTCCAGTATCCTGACAAATAGATGCACCTCCAGATTATCCAAATGATACTCCAAAACTTCAGCCGTTTTCTCCTCAACAATCCTCCAACAGATTGGGGATAAATATGTTAATTCCACCGCATTCGTAGAAAATCTCAACGCTTCGAAGACATTAGATACTGTCAACAATTGCCTTATATGCTCCAAAACTTGATCCTCGAGAAATATCACCGCATACTTTTTGGTCGCATAAAAAACTTCCAGGGCCATGGCCAATGTGAGACAAATAGGGATTTCATTTGTGTACATGGCTTTAATGAACACTTCCAAGGCTTGCTCGGAAAAGTCATTTTCGTAAAGAACATACTTCCCATCAGAGTTTAGTAAGGGTTTTCCTTCTCCGTATAATAGATTTTGAAATACTTCCGAACAGGAGGCAAGAATCACGCGATGAGCTTCGATTTTCTGACGATTACGACCAACAAGGAAGACAACGTCGGTGAACATCTTTTTTTCCCAGAGATAGCCTAACAAACAAGGAAGAAACGAAAAATTGGAAAATTAAGTGCTACATAAATGCTACCATATAAGCTATACGAAATCCTTTCAATAGTCTGTTTTGGTCCTATACAATGCAACCATTTTGCATAATAAAGCGTCAATGCTTGCTCCTCGTCGCCTCTATTGCGTTTCGCTCATGTGTACTTTTTTCGCTAAACAAACCCATTCGGAATTAATTAAGGAGAAAAAGAGGGTGAGCATGGGGCAAGAACAAAATTCATTGGCTCTCAGCCCATCATCTCCATTCACGACACCATTCGAAAAGGGAGAAAAGAAGAAGCCGAATCTATTTCATATATGGAATGGTATTGTGGTGATGATGATGACTGCATTGGTGACGACAACGATGGTCATCATCTCATTGTTTCATTGCATATATTGTACTTCTTTCGCATGCTTTATAGCAAAAACTTGACTAGTTGTACAAAATCTATATGGGAATGGCTATGCGGAAAAAAATACATGTAAAATATCCAGTCAAGCAACATCTCACATTCATAAACCATTTTGGTTGTCAAAAGTGTATAAAATTGCAGAGGTTGTCGGTAAAACTAGAGATGCTATGTATTGTGGATATAACTAATCGAAGCCATCAAGCTTTGGCTTCAACTAGAAACATTTGGTTTATTACCGACTACAATACATTCACACATTCATTCCCTCGCCAATAAAAAGGCAACCAGAAGAGCTAGTAAAATTTAACATGCTTTTTCATTTCAATTGGAAAAAAAATCTCCATCAAAATATGTCCAGCCTGCTAGAGTGTGTGTATGCAACCTTGCAACCCCAACGTGTAAGGAATAAAATAAGTTTTTATTCTAGGCACGATGGAATCCTACGCGTTTTTCTCGTCTTTATAGTCCTAAAAGAAAAAAAACTATAATCCCTCCTCATCTAATTATTTATGATGATGAAGCTTGACTTCTTGGGCAGTAAACTAAAAGCAGAGTATTTAACACTGCAATTTGGAATGCGTTCATCTGTCTACTTATTTCTACTGCCTGTCTACTACCTGCATCATGTAATGGTAATGAGTGCATTGTGTATTATGATCCGTATAAAAATGGCTTTCGCCGCCAGGGGCGAATTTATCTAGACATGAAATCATTCCTGAATAACAACCCCAGCAGTAGCAACCTAGTAAACCTCATCATTATCATTAATATATTATTATAGCCTCATAATAGCCTACATGCAATATCATTATAAAGTACATCGTCAGAAGTACATACCTATTATGAAATGCTAAAAGTACAAATGCATGAAGCATGCATGTGGCTTCCAGTAACTAAGTAGTGTCTATCGTCGGATGATTACAAGATGCACATAGGGAAACGCGCTATTTCACACAAATCACAACATGTAATCCTCATTTAAGATGAGTGTCCATCAAAGCGCATTAAAATAGAATAGTGGAAACTTGATGAATGTATTATCATCTATATAAATTAAATTTTATGTATAGGTAGCCAGAAACAAAATGATAAAATCTAAGTGAGGATTTTTAAATACATTTTTTTCTCGCTCATTTCATTTTGCACTCATTAGCTAAATAGCAAGAGTACCTTTGTAGGATTGCATTTACTTTCTAATCTGAGCAGAATTCTTAGAATTCTAGTTTTCCTGAAAATTCCCTGGACGAGAAAATTTGCTACTCTGCGTATGTAGGGATTTATTTGTCTATGAAGATGTTACCAGAAATTGTGAAGCTCAGACCATATTTTTTCATGCTACATTATAAATGTATTATTTCATAACGACTCATGTTGCGTGTGTTTTTACACTTGAGGAAAGCTTATGGTGCAAGTGGAGGTGGCAATCAAGATGAATAAAATATAATTAGTTTGTGTGTGTTTTTGGCTTCGACCTACCTAGTCGTTGTTTCAACAAGGGCAGTGCAGTACATTGGACTTTCTCAGTTGCCGGTCTGCTCCTCATACTGATTCTGTTCATAATGAAATTATCATTATTATCTTCATCTTCTTTACCACTATTGGTGTTTTCACTATCGTCTTCATCTTTGGCACTAGATGTGGAATCCCTTGGAGGTGATGATAAAAGTGTAGATTTTGACTGGAAATCATCATCAGCAATTGTCGCATTATTTTCTTCATGGTCTTGCTTTGGCTTTACCACTAATCTTTTGTTTTTCTTTTTCTGAGGGCGAGTCAAGGGTTCCTGTTGTTTTTCCTCTGGTGTTGGAGGAGTACGTGATTTTCCCATTACATCTTTTGCTGGCTCCTTAGAAATATGCTGATGATGATTTACCTTAGTGTGCCTTTGGGACTTTTTCTTAATTACTACAACCTTTTTACTATCATCTCTTCGACGTCTTCCATTGATGACTGTTGTGCTGCTGTTGGAATTACTTGATGATGTACTTTCATTGCTACTTCGACTTAAAGTGGCCGGGATACGGTCGAATCCTTGTGTAATGTTGGCGAGAGCAGCAGAGTTTGTTAAGGTACTGGTAAGCAGAGTTTTGTCATCGTAGGGGCGATAAGAGGAAGGGAACAAGTCGTTTTTGTTGAGTGCTGTTGAGGTAATCGTTGTAGTAGTCGTTTTCCTTTTGCTTGAGTCGGGTCCAGCTAGTCCAGCAGTGAGCGAAGGAGGAGCAGGGCAATTGGAACGATTTGTTGTGTTCTTGTGTCGTTTTGGACGTATTCGTACGGGAAGGTCGGGGAGACCCTGTTTGCCGTAATTGTAGTTCGCTCCGAGTGCAATACACGTTTGCGCTGGAGAATTGGGCAACAGCGTTGCAGCGTTCATTGATGAGGCAAGTGGTAGTAAAATTAGTGTTTGTAAAATAATAAGGGTACTTTTTGATACTGGTGATAATTTTTTTTT
>JAQIXW010001826.1:0-17585 GCA_034700685.1 Willowsia buskii | reverse complement strand
AGTGTACTGAGTTTCAACTTCGTACGATAAGTCCTTCTATGAAATCTATTGCGCGACGGACGGAGGGAGGGAGGGAGGGAGGGAGTGATGGAAGACAGACATCCCCTAGTAACATCAATACCTAGCCTTCATACTTCGGCTAGCTAATAAGCTTGTTTGTAAGCCTACACTACACTCTGCAGTATGTTGCAGAGAAGCAGGCTTTTAAATATTTTAGCTCATGTTGTATATTATAGGATCATCATCATCATGACCAAAAGGACCCCTTTCAATTTTAGTCCTAAGGTTCCTCATGCGTGTGCTGTCCGTCTTTCTTCAACAAGGGATAGGTATAGACCATTGGTCAAGACAGCATCATTTGTTGACGCTCTTCTCGGTCAAAGTGACTCTGCCATCATCACAAGCGTAATTCTGAAAGAGCCGCTTATTGTAGAATGCATCACTGAGATATTGTTGATCAAGGTCATTTTTAGATGAACAATGTTAATAATGAGACGGGACAAAAAGTTTTATCGATCCATTCCTTCTTAATGTTAACTAATTTCAGTATCCTCTGATAGTATGCATATATGGTAAAGTTTTAATGCTTCATAAACGCGATGATAACTATACATTGCAATATTGGTCATAGGTCCCTTAAATGCTGTAATCCATGAAGGGTTACATCTGCAAATGGCGTCCTGTATTTCTAAATTGCATCTAGTCGTCGTGTATGGCGTGTGTCATTCATGTCATGCTCCAAATCCTCATTTCTTCACGTTGTGTAATGGCGCATAGAATAGTGAAGCCATCATCAGGTTTGTGATGTGAGACGTTGGAAGTAGCATCAGTGTGCAAATCTCATCTTAAAATGGGATTTTGATAGCAGTTTTTCTTTCAAATTATCGGTTTTTTCTAATTTCACAAAAATGGACGAAAGGCGAAATATCTGTCTCCAAATTCTGGAGCTAATTTTAATAGTGCTCGCGTTAATTCTTTTCGTGGGAATAATTTTACCTTCCGTTGCAATAGCCTTTGTCCCCGTCCAAATGTTAAGATGGACCCTAATCATTTACGTGAAGCTATTCCGTAAAGATATTGTGAAGATAATGTCAGGAAAGAATCCCGTTTTAGCGATTGACGACATCAATGGTCGCCCTCTCTGTACCATCGTTGGTTATGGAGCCTTTGAAGGTGCCGGTGTGGAACACATGATAAAAATCACGAGTAACTGTGTGGAAGAGTGTGATCCTGTCACAAATCAGTTGCTTCATCCGGAAACGCATCAGTATTATGAGGAATGGATGGGATTTATGTGGTGGAAGTGGGAAAAGGATTGGAAGTTGGAAGACCATGTGGTTATCTGGGAGGACGGTCGGGAACCGGAGGACCCAGTTTATGAGAAGGATTTCATGAATATTGTTGCTATTCTGGAAGCTAAACCTTTTGCTAAAGGGAAGAGTCCTTGGGAGGTGGTGATTGTGAAAAACGTTAGGATCGACAATGTAAAATATCCGGAGACTTCCAAAATGGCAATTATATTTAGGGTATTGGTGAACTCAATTATATTGAATATCGACTGACATTTTAATTTAATTTCATAAAAAGTAATTGTTGAATTTTTTGCTTCTGTTTGCACAGTTTCATCACGGATTGGGCGATGGAGTTACTGCCCTACATCTTTTCATGAAATGCGTGCTTGATGACAGCGTTGACATGATTCCCAAGCCTGCCTTTGTTCACCGGAGCTACATAGAAAAGCAGCTATTCAAATTAGGAGCCTTTCTCCAACTTCCGTATCAATTTTTGAAGCAAGGCGTGGTCGCTTACGACTTCAATGAATGGCATATACCAGAATCGAAATTAACGCGAAAAATTTACAAGGGCTGGACAAGACGAATTCCTACAGCTTTAATCAAAGAGATAAAAACTAATCTTGGAGTTGGCTTCACTGCTGTATTGGTTACAGCAATTTCTGGGGCACTTAGGAAAATGATGATCAGACATAATGTGAAAGTTCCAGAGAAAATGAATGCCATTGTCCCCTTACCATGGCCAAAACATCCAAAGAAATTTTGCAATCATTGGAGTTTTGGATTCCTTGAACTACCCACTGGTAAATCTGAACCAATGGGGAGACTTAACCGTGTACAAAATTATATTGAAGCGATGAAGCAATCTGCAGTGCCTGCAGTTAATTTTTACATGTTGGCATTTGTCAATATTTTACCTACGTGGATTATCAAGAGGACGGTAATGACGAATTACTACCCAACTGTGGTCCTCTCCAATTTTCCTGGCCCCCCACCGGAGTGCTTCAGTTTGGGATTTCCGATGGTCGACACGATGTTCACAGGCGGGCCCTTGAGAGGAAATATAGGTGAGTATGATAAAACATAATACATACGCAAGCGTTTTTTAAATATAATTTTAATGAATTATTCGATTGATTTGACAGGCATAAGTATTTGCATTCTAAGCTATGACGGTGCCATTCGTATCGTTCTGGGAGTGGACTCTGCCATCTTTAAAAGTCAAGAAATGCTGGACGAGTTTACTGGCATAATTGAAAATGAATTCTACGAGCTCAGGGAAGAAACTGTGGTCTAAAAACAAAGCATACTTTGCAGTTGTTGCACTAGCTGTTTTGCAATCATGCCAGATACTATTCTATTTTGTATACCTACACAAAATTGTTTTTTTTAAATAATGTAAAGCACATACTGGTTTTGTACACTTAATTATCACATAAATATATTTTATACACAAAAATTTGCTCCATTTTTTATAAATATGTACATTCTATTATTTTTACAAAATATTAAAATATAGAATCATTTATTATCTGTTTATACGCTAGAGTTTTTGCATGGTTGTGAAAGACCGCTCTTTGACATTTTAATTAAATGTTCCTGCATGAAAAAGCTTAAAATGTTTGGCAAAGTGTTCCAGTTATTTTTGTTCATCATGAATGTCAAAACATTTTATGGAATATATGCAGAAACGCTATTACGCCCACTGCATGCCAACATACGTCATTCCAGGTTTTCCATAAAAATAGGAGAAAACGCAGCATTTACAGCAGAGGAATATGACATCTCGTTAAGTTCTTCACCGAGCTAGAGAATGGAAGCTTAAATATTTCTGAATTGTGAAATTTTCATGTGGTGAAACGAAGAGAGAGTAAATACGGCAGAAAGAGTATTCCACTTGCAGTGGTTAGTTTTCATGCAATTAATTTACTACGCATACCATAACCATATACCACGCTATACCTACATGCTTATCTTATAACAACAATGTAAAAGTGTAAATATCATTTGACTAGATGCATTACCGTAGCTTCATCGTTGAGTTGAACCCTTTCTCCTAAATTGTGAATCTACGACGATGATGACGTTGTGGTCGTAAAAGTGGTTGTGCTTTTACCCATGACCGTGTGATTCACTCCCAGTTTTATGATAGCTTGGCTTTTGCCATTTTCTTCATTGCTGTTCCAACTTTTCAAGGATCCAGGGCCAAAAGAATACCCATCCTATTTATGTGTATGGAACACACACGTGTGTACATTCTTCCCTTGATTTCTTCATCGCTCTAATGGGAACAGTATAGGTCCTATTCCAAGTTGCCAAAAAAACAGCAGAGTAGAGAAAGTACGCAGAATGCATACATGAAAGCAAATGAAATGCTTGAGTGAAAGAACGGGAGAAAATGGGCGAACGGCGAAAGCAAGGATACCTAAATGCAAAAAATATGTGCCTATTTCTTTCTTGAATGTGTACATAGACTATATGGGATTTCGATGCTAAACATGCTCGTTTACGCTTTTATCTCACCACCTTTCTCCGTCCTCTTTGCCAAAGTGCTATATAAAGTAGTGGTGGAAGTTGCTGTTCTGGATGTGAGCAAATTTGCACGGTAACATTTTTATCGTTTATTCTTGACTGTGTGTTTGTATATGGCTCAAGAGAACACACTCTTGTGTTGATAATGAATTTCGTGGAAAGGTTGTTAGAGTTATTGATGAGTTCTTCAATACCGTATAAGAAGAGTGGGCAGAGTACACAAACTTCTTAGTGCTTTTGTTCTTCTCTGATAGTTTAATGAATTGATTAGCGCTTAAATACTTAATACGTATTATGGTATGGTAAATTAGTATTCTTTCGTCCTTACTCAGCAACATTACAATTTAACTACTTTGCCACTTCCAACTTTTGTTTATTCTACTAGCTAACTGAGAGTGTACTCATAATTGGCTGTAAATCTTTGTGTGCTCAGAGAAAAATATCTAATAACGTATTATTTAATATATGGGATAATAACTAAATGCTCAATAAGTCAGTGAGATAAAACAAACAATATTTTTGTGCAGTTATCAATAAGTGCGCATTAAAAAGGAAAAAAGTAATTTCGAAAGTGGAATCGAAACTAAAAGGAAAACAATTTACGGTAATAATTTGTCCTTTTCTATTCATATAACTTGTGGTTTTCCATTTCCCTGATACTCCATCAATGTTAAGGATAATAATCTGAATCTGTAAGACAATATGTAAAGGATACTTCATGCAATAATCTTTAGTAGAAGAGAATTCCTCACTTCATTTTTTATTTATTATTCAAAGAATTTACGGAAAATATTCAGTTGTCTTAAACATTCGCATACATAATTGCTATATTTCATCATGCTTGCAACTTTTTTAATTTAAATAAATATGGTCACGCTGATCGACTTCTTGATTTTGTAATGTTTTAAAAGCACAGATTCAGGATTAGTAAAACGGCTGCAACAAGAGAAGTCGAGGTTGAGGTTGCATGCAAGCAACGAGGTTAATTTTAGTACTTGATATCATGATAGCATGAGAACTTGAATGAATGGTAAATCCTGCGAGAAGTGATGATAAGCAATGGAGAAAAAAAAAGAAACCAAAAGTTTGCAACAACCTGTCATGCCATTAAAATTATGTAAGTGAGACAAGGTTGACCAGCAGTCTTGTCGTTAACTCAATGAGTATATAAGAATAACTCGTTACATTAACTGCTTCTGAAATATTATGTATTCGTTTAAGTAGCTCGTATATGCCACGCGCTTACTGTGATATGATATGACATGATAATTTACTAAACACCTATTCAAATGGCTGTGAGTACCAAATAGCATGAAAATGTGATTGACGATGAGAAGGTGAAGCCACAGTGTTTTTTGTGTATAGCTTTGTATTGATCGACTACACAAAACAAATGCTTTTATGGGAAAAGGAAAAAGGGAAACAAAATGCATATCATATCCCACAAAAAAGTGTTTTTCATCTTGGTTTTCATCAGAAGCTCATATACAATTCTCACCTCTCTCATTGTTCCCGTACAGCTCCAAAGGATCACCCGCGTGGATAGATAAATTGTTTATATAGGAGAAGCTTTCAAAATCGGAAAAAATATAAAGCTTTTTTTCCGCAGTTTTTTATCAAAAGACGTAAGATAAACAGCTCGAAAAGTTTCAAATGCACTTGCTATATAAAACGTACATACATACACGTACATGTACATAGATGAAGGTGAATCGGATAAGCGGAGAAATATAGATAAATATATAAGCTTATCAAAAACCCTTATATTAAGTTCAAGGCTGTTTCCACTTTCTTGATAAGTGAGTTTTGACTTGATAGAAGACGTCTTCTTTCGCTTTGTCCATAAATCAGAATGTATATACAAACCTGTTACATTATCCAGTTTTGGTGAATAAAAGTGGAAAGTTTGCGAAATCATTTACCATTTTTTTACTTCCATTTCCCATTCTCATCCACCTTCTTTGCTGTTAGCTGTCAGTCATCCGTTTCACTGCTGGAGCTTTTTATTTCTTGTATTATCCCATCATTAGGAAAAGACTACTTGACTGACTAGAAGAAGACATGTTGAGTTTGTGTTGCAATTGCAAGCTTTTTCGCATGTCGTATGTGTAATAATCTTCTATCTGTATCAATAGGGTAAAAAAGGATATGATGATGCCGGAGAATTAGATTAAAATTAAAAAAACTGAGAATTAGTTGTGCACAGTTGGTGATCTAATCTTCACTAGTCTAGCGATTATTGGCGACTTGTCTCTGTACCAATCTGGTGTTGTTCATTCTCGGCTTTAGTTGTGTGTCAATGTGGAAACTGGTTGCATGAGTGGAAAATCAGTGGAGACTTAAGAACTCTGTATTAAAGAAAGTGAGTCATCGTTGTGTGTGGATTAAAGGATTGATAAATTAAAATGTAAGTCATACTAGCCATTTCATTTATCGATTCATTAAAAAAATTGGTAAGCTCAAAAGCATCGTAAAAGCATTAATGAGCTTCAAGATCTGTTTAGTGACTTTTTGTTTTTGATATTTTGTCGTAATATTTTTCAAAATCATATTTTTAATTATTTTGCTGTGTTCCCTTTAGCAAAGTGCCGAATCTCTAATTGCACTCTACGAATTTTCAATAATTTTCATGTACGAATGAATACATACCTTTGCATTTTAAAGGATAAAAACACTGCACAGTTAAATATAATTAGGTATGCATGCATTGTCTCATTTTTAGAACCTTTGTGTGCAGGTGACACAATTCGCAAAATATATGCATTCTAATTCGTATACTCAAGATTTTTGAAAAGCTTCAAAAATAATCCAAAAATCTTGCGAAATTCTTCATAATGTATAATCCGTCATATCTAAAAGTTAGTTGAAGAGCATTTTAGCTTAGGTAAGTTAACTCCATATATTAACGAGCATTTTCTTTTACTCAGCAAAAAATAAGGATCTAGATAGCGAAAGCGGTCTTGTTACTTCAGTTGTAAATTTTTGGTAGGAACAACAAAGAGAACATGAGTGCTTAAATAGGTAAATTGAATTCTGGAGTATTTTTGGTATAATTGACAAGCTTGACAGGCGAGCTCATTAACCGAATGAAGATGATGAATAGCCTTTTAATTGAATAATAGAAACATCCATAAGCACATGATAAAACACGTCATAACTCGAAACAACAAATGCATAACTGCAGTTCTGATAACTGATGTGAATTCAAGTGTCTTGGGCAATTCTCCATAATATGTGACTTTTGAAGAAAAAAACCTGACAAAAAAATAATGCGAAATTGACAGGAAGTAAGTAGTTTACCTTTCCAGTATCATCTACGTAGATTTCATTATTACCGTTCTTTTGCATTTTTGTCAAATGCCAAATGCTCATGTCATACATTTACAGTTTAGACGTATGTATTTAACTTTATAGCAACAAAATCTCATTGGGAATGGACATGGACTTTGTCGACTTCGTATAATTAAAAATGATCGGTTGGTATAAAATGATAGGAAGGAATAGTGGTTTTCCTAAAGAAATACGAACAGTTTGCGCTAGCCGCTTCTGCAAATATACTTTATCATTCATCATGTTCATAGTCATATTAAATATGATACATATAAATGTTGACAATTACCACCAATTACTTACCCCAAGCATAATACGCAAGTCGTGGATTTGTCTTAAGTATATCTTGGCTTGTCATTTGTATGTTGCTTGTTTGTCCTTTGTCGAATTTTAAGTGAAAGCAGAGAATTCTTCATTTTGAGTTCTAGTTCTGCTCTGTCATGCACAGTTCGCACTTGTAGTGTAGACCATTGCATGAAAAGGAAGCCATTTAATAGATGCCCTAATAAACGAACGTTTTGAGGAATGTTCGTAGATGCGTATCGGATCTAGGTTGAAGTGAATGAAGTGTGCATTAATTCATTTTTCATTCACTTGCTTTCCCATTTGAAATTCACAAATCCTTACTCTAGTTTTAGTTTTTAGTGTGTTTTGTGTGCATGCGATCTGGTAAATGTGGTGTGTAACTGAAAGAAACTCTAGGTGAATCTCACAAAATTTGAGTGACATCCCGACTTCCGACAACCTTAAATTTGATGTGTCTCACAGTATTTTGAAAACATCTTTTCAAACTTTTGTGCGTTTTTACTTTCTTTTTTACAGATCGGTCATTCAAGAAATGCCTGGTGAAAAGATGTCGAACGGATCAACAGAGTCGAATTCAAACAATTTGGTGGAGAAAGGGTCGGAGGTAAGATGATGTTGAGGTTTACATACTTAAACATTAAATGCGTTGTGTTTTTACTTTGAGTGTGCTACTTTTCTTTACTGAATCACCAATTTCCTCCATGAATAATCCCACGGTTGACAGTGGTGCAGTCGAAAACGTGTATTTCTTCCTGTATGTGGACAGCTAATTACTAATGAGTTTGAAATTAACTTTTCTTTGGATGATCTAAAACTAAATATGCAATATACCAGTTTGATCATTTTAAACCACACATTTTGAATTTGATTTGGTTTGTACTGCCAATTGCCTGAAAGCAATTGACCCTTGACCCTTAAGTTACGGGTTTTCGAGCTAAATTTTTATCTTTTGATTTTCTAGTGATTGAATTGAATCCGTTGTTATTTATGCGGAGAATCTTGAATTTTATTTTGAATCTTTGAAACCGATTATTTCTTACAAATTCGATTTTATCGTCCATTAGGTCATAGCTTTTCTCAATCATCTCTTTACACGTACTATGACTATCCATCAATCAGAGGATGATTACCAGAGGAAAAGGGTGATAAAGAAATCTAGATATTTATGATTTTTTTTACTATTCACTATTACGAGTCCCCGATATGAATTTTTCTTTAATCAGGCAACATCAATCTATAGAGATTCATTCCTTCAATTTATATTTATATCAATTTTACAGGTGTACGACCCTCCAGCAGAACTCTCCAAAAATGCGTATGTGAAATCATTAGATGAATATCAGTCCTTGTACAAAAAGTCTATAGACGATCCGGAAGGATTTTGGAAGGAGATCCTTGATGATTTCTACTTTGAAACGAAGAAGCCAGACGACAAACCGTTTCTCAGTTATAATTTTGATCTAAATAAAGGACCTATCTCTGTGAAATGGCTGGAAGGAGCAAAAACAAATATTTCATACAATCTGCTAGATCGCAATGTAGAGAAGAAAGGTTTGAAAGACACGGTTGCATTTTATTGGTAAGTATCATTTTTGTAAACTATGTATAATAGTTATTCTTTTACTTATCAACATTCTGGTCTACCATGATGTATACTAATTTGTAAACATTTACGTTCTGCTTTATAGGGAAGGAAATGATCCCAAAGACGAATCGACGATAACCTATGGAGAGCTGCTGAAGGAAGTGTGCAAATTTGCCAACGTTTTAAAATCTCTCGGTGTAAAGAAAGGCGATAGGGTGGCAATTTACATGCCAATGATAGTTGAACTTCCTGTTACAATGCTTGCTTGCGCAAGAATTGGTGCTATACATTCCATCGTTGTAAGTGTCTAGTAAACTAAATTCATTAATTAAAATTAATTTTCAATCGAATGCTAATTATCATACGGGGTAAAACGATAATCTTTAATCTTTCAGTTCGGCGGATTTTCAGCGGACTCTTTGGCTGATCGGATGATCGACGCTCAAGCATCCGTTTTGATAACATCAGACGGTGTGTGGCGTGGAGAGAAAATTATCCATTTGAAGGAAATCAGTGACAAAGCTATCGAAAAGTGTGGCGCATCGAATCTAGACGTGAAGCATTGTATAGTGGTGAGTCATCTCAAGAGATTGGCAGTCAACAAGACAGACGAGAAAACAAACCAATCTCCCACCAAAAGGAAGCAGTATGATTACTCAGTACGTAAAATTTTATTAAATATCATAATACGCAGTGATTAATTGTGTAAATTAATAAGCTATTGAATTTTTCGTAATCTATCTAGGCTCCATTCGATGATGCTAGGGATAAGTGGTATCATGAATTAATGGAGAAAGCCGATGATGTTTGTCCTCCAGTATGGGTCGATGCTGAAGATCCCCTTTTCATGTTATACACTAGGTATTTATTGATAACAATACAAATTAATTAAATCCGTCCGATAACATCACAAACTTGACTTATAACAAAACTTCTTGCTTGACAGCGGCTCCACAGGTAAACCAAAAGGAGTTCTTCACACCACAGCGGGATACATGGTTTATGCAGCGACAACATTCAAATACGTATTCGATTATCATCCTAATGATATTTATTGGTGTACTGCTGATATTGGCTGGATTACCGGACACACTTACGTTACATATGGACCTCTTGCAAATGGAGCAACATCAGTCATTGTAAGTTATCTTGTATTTTGTATTTAATTTAATACTCGTTATTGAATCAGTGAATACTGTTGTTTAAAAAATCAAAATCTGATAATAATATGTAAAATATTTTAATCCAAAATGCTTTCCAATCTCTAGTTCGAGGGAACTCCCTTCTACCCAACGAATTCAAGATTCTGGGATGTCATTGATAAGTATAAGGTCAATCAGTTTTACACCGCGCCCACTGCCATTCGTTCTTTGATGAAATTCGGGGAAAGTTTTGTGAAACAGTAAGGAACATCAATTGCATAACAGCTTATTAATTGTTATTAAACCTTGCTTTCAGTATTTTGAATGGAAATAGCATTAAAGTTTTTGTTGAAATTATAGATGCAGCCGCAGCTCCCTTAAAATCTTAGGCACAGTAGGAGAACCTATCAATCCGGAAGCTTGGCTATGGTATTACAACATTGTTGGAGATGCAAGATGTCCTATCGTTGACACATACTGGCAGACGGAAACAGGTGGACATGTACTAACGCCCTTACCTGGTGCTACACCACAAAAGCCTGGATCCGCTGTAAGTGTACTAGCGTAGCTTATCTTTCTCGTTAAAAATGTGACACGCGTACATTAAAAGGACTAAATACTAAATGACTTACTAAATGTTTTCAGACGTTCCCGTTTTTTGGTGTCGCGCCTGCCCTACTGACGGATGAAGGAAAAGAAATTGAAGGTCCTGGAGAAGGAAATCTCGTGTTCAAGAAGCCATGGCCTGGAATGATGAGAACGGTGTACGGTGACCATGACCGTTTTGAGACCACCTACTTTAAAAGGTTCCCGGGATACTATTGTACCGGTGACGGTGCGAAACGAGATGAAGACGGCTATTTGTGGATCACTGGTAGAGTGGACGACATGTTAAATGTGTCAGGACATTTGTTGAGCACAGCACAAGTCGAATCAGCTTTAATTGAGCATAAAGGTACTTAATTGTTTTGGAATTAGATGATTGATGTGGAAAATGTGGAAAACCAGTACTAATTGCGAATCCTGTTTTTATAGCCGTTGCAGAGTCAGCCGCAGTGGCTATGCCGCACAATGTCAAGGGTGAAGCTCTGTATTGCTTCGTTACACTCAGGGATGGATTTGACTTTTCTTCGCAGTTGGAATCAGAGCTAAAGCTTAAAGGTATAGTAAAGCTAAAACTTTTCTTAGTTTTAACGATAAAAAATGGATGCACATTTGCAAATTATTCATTTTTTTATGTAGTTCGTGAAAAAATTGGAGCATTTGCTGTCCCCGAAGTGATACAGCTGGCTCCTGCACTCCCCAAAACTCGATCAGGAAAAATCATGAGAAGGATATTACGGAAACTTGCTGTGGGTGACGCCAATCTTGGCGATACTTCAACTCTCGCCGATGAGTCCGTTATTCAACTTCTCCTCCAACATCGTCCTGAAAGTGCGCCGAAAATGCATTAAAGTAGTGGGAACTGTCCCACAACAAGGTTGTCTATCTGATCATTGTGTAGACAAAATTGAGATCGTAGTATATATAGAATCAACCGTAGTAGTTGGAAAAAGTAGTTCATTGTCGAAATTGCAAACTATAACTGAAATCATGTAAGAAAAACATTCGCCTAAAATGCTATTTGTGTGTCGAGTCTATAGTAAGGAACGATCCTGCGACAGATAAAAAACTATCAGCACTAAACAATTATTACACAATATGCCAATCTTTTAGTTTAAAGCCAAGTGAGTTAACGACTTTGTGATCTAGAATTTAATTTTTAGACAGAGATTTTATGGGAACACTTTATTAATTCAAGTGAGTATAGAGTATCTGGATGTCACCTGCATTGCACTGAGAACAGTGGAAAATTAGACAAAAAGCATAAAATAGGAATGATGATGAGCCAACATGTAAATATCAAATTCATCAAAAAGAAATCATCCTTGTCTGTTTATCATAAGCGCAAGGATAAGCCTTTAAATCACATATCAGCCACTCTTATTGCCATAAGTGAGCGGCCACTTAGTAAAGTACCAGAATATTAATACATACCGTTAAAAACGTCAAACTAACTTCTTATTAATTGGATGTGTTTGAAAAGTGTATATGTAACGTTATAGAATGATATGATAAGGCTACATAGTAAAGTACGTTTATAAGCACGCTCAGCAGTTAGGAAACAAGTTATAATTCAAAATATGGTGATATGAAGATGGATCGCGAGTTTTGAGTAAGTGTTAAGTAACTCGAAAAAATGTACACTACCTCTACAGTTTGACTTTATAAGTTTTTTCATAAGTAAGTCGTTATATGATTTTATTTTATTTTTTTCTATTCTTATCATTACTCTATTTTAATACTAATATTAAAATGAAATTATTTCCTTTCCACATTTAGTTTTGTGTTATTTTACTTATCCAAAACTATACCAGTCTGCTTGAAAGCTGCTTGCAGCATTAATATAAGAATTGCTATGAGTGTTTGTGTGGTTGTGAGATAAGTATTGTTTGTATCTTATTTTATGTAAACGATATAGTTTCGGTTGAAGGACCTTAGATTGTGCTTGGTCTGATCACGAAAAATGTTTACACACCCTCTATTTTAATTTTATTTACGGTATTCACTAAATATTAAGTTGAAAATACAAATGTCAAGCAAAGAAGTACAAGAATTTTGCTTTATAGCTTGTCCAGAAATTTTAATTACCAACTAAAAGTCATGATTGTGCCCTTCCTCGCATAAAAAGGCGGTTATATGAAAACTTATATATGTATACCTAAATCATAGTACACATTGTATTAGCAGGAAATAAAAATTTGTGCTTGAATACAAAATCAGAAAATTAATAAAAAATAATATTTTACCAATACAGATAATATAACACAAATAATTTGCAGACTGTATTTTCTACAGAGGCACTTTGCCAATACTTCATTATTGTTTTATGATATTGAATTTTATTATAATTTGCGCTTTTACGATACAAAAATTAACCGTCAAAATCATAACAGAAATGAACAAACTCAACAATAATATCATAATTCAACTTCTAAATTACTACTTCATATTTAACAAAGAAAGAGACCTAAAGTATTCTTTTCTAAATAAACTGGTACTGTACACATAAGCTAAAGCTACACAGATCACAAAAAAACAATTTATGGCTCTAGAGTCTAGAGGTTAGCTACATACATAATAGATGAAAGTTAGGGACAAATGGACACATTTAAGTTTATTCATTTTCATGTGTCAAAACTTATTAACTTTATAAGTTTTGTTCCATTGTATATTTCTATAAATAATTACTACTGCGACTGCGTTAGTAACTTTACAGGCCGATAGTATATGAGCGTCCATTGACATTATGAATAGGAATGGGATTAGGCTCGGAAATTGACCACTCGTACCAAACATTGTGTTTATTAGAGCACCGCCAGAAGTGAATTTTAATTGTATCACCTTTCTTCACTGCGATAGGATCCTGTAAATATCAAAGCGTAAAATTAACCAACCTGAACGATGAGCAATTCAGTAACTTTGTTTCCTTCAAGTAAAATATGAGCTGTAACTCAAGTAGCTAAGCTTACCTTTATAGGAAAATAGATTGGGAACCAGCTAAACATTCCTGTTGAGTGAGTATCTGGATGAATGCTCATCAATACATCTCCGAATAACTCGCTTTCAAAATAGCCTGCAATACCATGCATAATACAGTCTTTTTTGGCGGTGAAATCAAGAGCAAGATACCTATCATTGCTTTGATGGGCTTCTGAAAATCACAAGATACAAGAAGTTAATTACTACTCGAAAGTCTATTTATACGAAAATCATAAAATTGAACCCAGTAATTGTTTCATACATACCTGGTTTGGGATGAACAAACTTAAAAAGAGCTTGAGGTTGATCTATTTCATAAAAGTTCTTCATGTAAACCACATACGGTGTTTCAAAATGACTCAAAGTGTGCTTGTTAACGTCGTAGAACGACTTGACATCATAGTGCAGCTTTGGAGTCATCACAGGAGATATATAAGAAGTGTAACTCTTGGGAATCATAATTCCATCCTCTGAAAACATTAATTGATATTTGATATTGCTTTCACTTAGGTATGTAGGTAATAAGGTTTCTTATTGCTTGGATTGGATAAGGAAACTAACCTTTGAGGAACTTTTGGGCCCCGTCGAGACACTCAGGTGACAATTCATTGTCACCAAATGAGCCAAGCAGTTCTGAGATCAAAATATCAGCTTTCTCCTCTGGCTCCCATTCCCTCATGTCACAGGAAATTACTGTAACACGGTCACCCCAAACATGTTTCTTCAGGTGAAGTAGCGTACACACCGCATTAATATTTTTTTCCACTGCAAAAAGCTTCACTTTTCGTCCTGTGGCTTCAGCCGCACTTAGACAGTTACGAACAATCGGTCCTCTCCCAGCACCTACCACCATGGCCACTCTGTACAAGTAAAAATGAAAAAATAAATGATTGCATCTACAAAGAAGTCTGGAATGAAAACGAATACCAGTGCAACTAATATCAATAACCTACATTGTTTTCGTTTCCACCTCTTCATCCGGAATTTTAAATTTCAAAGCCTCTGCGATTGCCTCTTGGTAGAGTGAATATTTTGATGGGTCCCTTTCGAATACCTCGTACGTATTAGATTCTAAGTTATCCATGAGTGGTTGAAGGGGAGACTGCAAATAATCCTCGTATCCTTTAGTATATTTGATAACTGGATCGTCCTCCCATTCCTTCATCTAGAAATGACAGTTCAAATGAGGCGTATGAATCTTAGAGCCGAAATGAAAAAGTCATTGCAGAATTAAAATAACTTACCTTCATGCCATGCAAGAACTCGACGTACTGTTTGTACTGGACGTAGTCCGCAGGGCTTTTGCCTGGAGAGCAGTTCATGATTACGTGAGCGCCAATGTCAAAGAAGTCCCTGACTATTAACTGGGTACGTTTCGGTAATATAGGGTATCCCTTGTTATTCGTGATAAAATTTTCTAAAAAGCAGCAATAAGTTGCACAAATTAGTTGATTCCATGCCATGCTTCTTACTATTTCACGAATAACTTATTAAAATGAATTATTATTAGTTACCCTCTCTAAGACAAATTGCTCTAACTGGTTCTCCAAGCCACCGTTTGATTTCTTCGTTATCTGGAAGGTCCAATGGAAAGTCGATAACAGGAGATATTCTTCTTTCCGCGTTCACCGCGGTTCGGAATGTGTTCCAACTACGATTGAAAAAGTTACAAAATGTGATAATGAATAATATTTAAGTAGGAAGGGAATTTTTCCAAACATTTCATGTCATTTGTGTAACTTACGTATTCCAGGAGCTTATACTTTGTCGATCTTCATCATCATCAATTTCCAACTCTCCATTGCCACCTCCATTGATTACTTTGTCGGGCGGTTCGAACATCATTGGCAGTCTTACCCACAGCTATAAATACAAAATACAACGAATCTGTGAGCATTTGCAGAAATTCAATTTCAAGCATCTTAAGTAAAAAATTACTTTCGAAATAGAAAATAAAATCGAAAAAGAACTTACATTAATGCTTGAATGATTGATTCCATCGTTTGATAATTTGGAATTGAGAAGTCTGCAGAGATTTCCCGAGTCACCGTTGGGAAGGTTAAGAATTGTAGAAAACATAGTCAAATGCTGAGCATATCCTACTTCCTTTTCTAATAAATTGCACGCCCTCTCACGTTCCAAACTGTTTGACGATTCTGTAAACTGACGAACGTCACTTAAGATTCCTACCACTGATTGGCTCCAATCTTTTAAATAAACAAAAAGTATTTATTATCAGTATGACTGCTTGCTCTAGAACGCAATAATACTATGAATGGATACATGCTGTAATTCATTTACCATTGGAATTCAAAGACATGTCAAACCAACTAAATGGTTCGGTCGCGTCCCTGATTTCACCTGCAATAGCATTTCGTCGGTGCTGTTCAGTTACTAGTCCGCAACAAAGATAGTCAAACCTGGACAATATAAAATGTTGAGTCATTGAAGAGACCAAAAATACCAATATTAATACGTATGTTGAATTGAATTATTACACAAAATTAATGACAAAAATGATTCATCCGTCTCTTACCCAGACTCTCTAGTTTCTGCGAGAGTATTGCGAATGTCTGAGACTTTCTCCAGATATATTCCCACAATATTTTTCTTCGGCATTTTGTCACTATTTGTCCTCACAAAAGACAAACTAAGTTTTAGGCAGTTGGCAGTTTAGATTACAGTCAACAATGGACGGACAGCTTCTTGATAATGAACTTCTAGGTACAAAGTGGATGACGCCTTTTTTTGCTACGTGTGACGTGTGTGTGTAAATATTTAACTGAAAATAATAATATGAAGTAGTAACTAGTTAAATTTGACGTTTAACTGTTCTTTCTGACCGTCAACCGTATTTACAATGGGTGATTTTTACCTCCAGCGGAAAGCATGTACTTTGAACTAGGTATATATCCCAGATATATAACCGATCTAGTTTACGATTTCCACTAATAGTTAACTTCCAGATAAAAATAACAAGCTCTTAAACTGTTAAATGAATTGAATTTACAAGGCCAAAGATATGAATTTACAAATCCAGCTTTAAAATTTAAATATCATAGAGCACACGTTAAACTACTAATCTATCAATGTCACATTCACAAGTCACTATATAGGCTATATAACTACGGTTCCAAACTTCCCGTTCATTAATTTTGTTTCGACCCCAAGTGGATTCCCCAAGCCAGATCTAACTAAAGCCATGCAGAAGAGTTCAATGGAACAAGGAACAACAAAATAGATTGTGTACTTACCTGCCTTTAACCCTTTCCTTTAGAGAATCTAGCTTTAGCTTCTTCAACATTACAAACTACGAACTTACTGCAGGGAATAAATCTCCTTATGGACCACACACATAAGTCTGCGGCCCGCCTCAAGCTACATGTGAGCATGTGAGTTCAACAGATTACAAAAATTCTATGTTCTGGAGTTGGTGAAGTCGATTTTCTGGAAGAGGACATCACGACCACCTTTGCCAGAATATGGACTACTAAAGACTGACTCCAGCAAACTAGAATTTTATAAAAAGAAATTTTTGCACTGGTTCACTAACGGCTGGCAAACTAGCCATGTTAAACATGGTGAAAATACGTAGATGAATGTTGTTCGGGAGATATTTTGATAGCAACGTTAAAAAAGTTCGGGAGATATTGGGATAACAACGTTGAAAAACTTAGTTTCCGCGATATCCCCTAGGGGGCGTAACGAACATCAAAATTAAATATACGAAAATGATGTTCTCAACAATAGCTTTCGAATGAGGTATCACATGACATATCGTGTCATTTAAAAAGTTGATGACCTTTGACCCCAGGG
>JAQIXW010001825.1:0-17586 GCA_034700685.1 Willowsia buskii | reverse complement strand
TAGGTAGTTATTAAAATAATTAGGACAATAATTATATATTATTTGATGCGCGAGTTTCAAAGTTTCAAATTTGTACAAATTTGAGGCATTCAGTATTTTCAATTCAATAGTTTGTTCTGCAGATATTGAATCATATTTGCCTTTGTTCATACAAAATTTTGCACACCGCTTTATACAAGAATTTATCAATTTTATATTACTATTTTTTGTGACTACCCATACAGGAATCATATACCTTAAATGAGAGAACACTAATGACAAGTATAACATTTTCCTAAGCTGAGTATTTAGTACAGGTTGAAGAAATCTTACAATATGGTGAATACAATTAATCACCTTTACAATATTTTTTATGTGAGGGCTCCAGTCAAGTTTTTCATATATGTTAAGCCCTGGACACTTCACCGAAGGAATACACTTTATAACATTATTACTAATACTACTTTGAACATGTATTAATACTAAATTCACCAACTGCTCTACGAATATTTGGTTTAGCAAGTATCACCATTTGTGTATTTTTGATATTTATTGCCATTCTGTTCTGGCTTACCCACTTACATATAGCTTCAACATCTTCTTCTATACTTTTTCTGAATTCCATTAAGTTATTAGGATCGCCGATTATAATTAGATTCCCATCATCGGCAAAAATAAACAATTTCCCATTAACATTTCAGTTTCTTTAACAGCAGCTCTCTATTTACCATATCGAATGCTTTGGCTAAATCTAGTACAATTAATGTACAAACCTTATTTTGAGCAATTTGATTAGCCAGCATATCAGTTATTGCAATTTGAGCATGAGTTGTAGAGTGTCCCTTAAGAAAACCAAACTGATAATTTGATATTACGTTATTTGATCTTAAAAAACTAGTAAGTTGGCTATCGACTATTTTCTCTAGTATTTTTGATAAAACAGGTGCCACACATATTGGTCTAAGGTCATTAAAAGACTTTGGTTGTTCAATTTTCGGTATAGGAACTACCCTGGCAATTTTCAGAATTTCTGGAAATTTTTTCGTTGCAATACTACTGTTGTAATTTTTAAGCATTGTATTTACAAACGATGTATTCTCAAACAATATATTGTATTGAATTAAACCAATTTGTTTTTCCAAGATGGTGAATTTCACACTGATGGCTTTAAGTGGCCAGGTGAAGCTTTAGAAATCGAAGGGCTTTATCGTCTTTATTCTAATATTGGCGAATAATCTTATCGCTATCAAAATAAGTTGAATATTTGCATTTACAAGCTTATCATTTCTTCAGTTAGAAAAAGTGTTTTTGCTTGAACAAAACTTCTGATTCCGTAAAAGTGTAAAATTCCACTTTAATCCTTTAAGTTTTTGCTGAAATTATTGTAAACATGCGACGTAAATATGTAAAATAATATATTTGACAGTAGGATTAAAATTCACGTTTTATGCCACGATGTGATGCCACGGGAATAGTTTAAAAATTGCAATATTATTGAAGTGAAAGTTGTAATGTGGCATAAGATTGAAGAAAGTACGTAAGCTAATATCTATTTATAGATTGTTTAATAGAAATTATATTCATGCTATTCTTATAAGTCACGCTTAATAAATTTAATATGCTCTAAAATAATGATAATTTTAAGAATCAGTAAATTGGATTGTTTTCAGTAGTTCCCAGAATTTTTTAATCATCATAGCACAAGACTCGCACTCGAGGCACACAATCATTAAAAGTCATTCTCAATCATTACATATTTGCGACAAAGTGTAATAATAATAATATGTTGCTTCTAAAGAACTCTCAATCAATCAATTTGGAAAGATGTATTTTGTTTTAAACCGGAATGAGTCTTTCATTTCCACACCAATACTTAACATGTGCTTAAATATAATTGATATCACATAAGATGCCAATTTCTTTTATTTGTCGTAATGGCTGAATTCTACCGAAATTGAGTTTCTTGTCATCAGACTATTTTCTCAAGAAGGATCTTTTGTTTGAAACTTGCCATATAATAGGTTATTTTTCTGAAGATTCAGTATGTTTTCTGTGCTTCCACGAATGTTCACACAAAAGACGGCAGACGCTTTCCTCGTGTACAGGTGTTGATGAACTTCTTGATTATTCGAGAAGAACCCATAAAACAGATGAAAACTTCTATCAACCAGTTTCTTTTCAAAAACCGTTTCCGCTTTCTTGTTGAATTGTAGTTTGATCCTCTCTTTTGTCTTTTCATTTAGGAACAAATTGTAGCTCTGCAGTATTGGAATGGATGAGGGAGAAACAAATATTTATATTATATTGAAGCACGGTCTGTCAACATTAATTTATTCATTATCATAACCAATACAGTCCATTTTTTGGGAAATAATCACAACTTACGTAAACATAAATACAATAATTTGTGTTTTTATCATGAATATTAAGTTAAAAGAAATTGAATGCGTAACTTGTTTTTAGTGAAGCTATCTAAACATAAATTTATAGACAATATGTCTATGAACGATATTACGCAAGCACTAGGATCTCTGACGTGTCGCACGTAAACGTAATAATATTTGTTAAGCTTATTAAATTATAAGAAAAAAACACATTTTATGAAAGACGTATGGAATGTGAAACAAAACTTTTTGTTGCGTAATAAACTGTCTAAATATAGAATAAATTTTCATCTCTCACATGACTTTGGCGTCACTCATTAGCAACTCTCGTGCAAGATTTTTGCCAGTAGGAAAAAAAATTGTACATAGAAAAGCCGAAAAGTTACTCACACTCAAAAAAAAGTTGAATGCCTGGTAGCCTTAGAAGAGTAGACAATATATAATTATGTCACAAATTGTCCATTTACGAGCTTTCTAGTTCTTAGAATTTTGAGAAAGTCCTTCCTGGTTGTGATGTCAGCAAAGTACTTTCTCTTGTATGATGGGTCTGCATTGTCTATAATTTTGATTTATTTCTGAACCTTTTACTTAATATAAGATTAAATGTACCCAAATTCACTAATCAGTGAACACTGAAACTTTTTATCTACCTGGACGCCGTATGAATAATCTTTTAATATTTTTCCCTTGTAGAGGACAGGTTTTATATCATATCGGCTACCAACATGCAATAGCTCACAAGTAATAAAGTACAACTTCTCAATACCTCACAAGTGAAAAAGTACAACTTCTCAATACATTATAAATGCCTAAATCATGTTTTACGCTACGGTCGTTTTAAGTTGCATTGCTTATGAGCTGTAAATAAAACGTCTATGAATTTACCAATTTATTAAATAAAAAATTGATACTATGCTACTTGCTCGATAGTTCGTAAAAATGTGAAAGCAAATCTGTATATGAGCATGTAATTTGATTTTCCATATTCCGTCACTATCTTAATTTATTACAGAGTAAGATCTACCATGAAAAGGAACAAGAAAGTACATGGTAAGTTTTCGAGTGTTTGTATTTTCCGCTACGTACAACTTATGTAGACAATGCACACACCAATCGATAGGAAATTTTCTCAACTTTTCATTGTATATAAAATCTCAATTTCCCCAAAAAATCACTTGTAAGGTATTGAGATGTTGTACTTTTTTGGTTGTGAGGTATTGAGAAGTTGTACTTTGTTACTTGTGAGCTATTGCATGTTGGTAGCCGATATTTCATAATTTTGATGTCTAACAACC
Source organism: Willowsia buskii (assembly GCA_034700685.1). Taxonomy (NCBI): domain Eukaryota; kingdom Metazoa; phylum Arthropoda; class Collembola; order Entomobryomorpha; family Entomobryidae; genus Willowsia; species Willowsia buskii. The sequence goes on along the minus strand of JAQIXW010001825.1, from coordinate 13,928 downwards.
GATAATATTTAGTGGTCAAAATGCCCGCACATACTTTTCGTCTTTTTACTCCTTTTTGACTTCTAGTTAAAAAACTTAAAGAATGACAGAGAACAAAGGACTTGTTCCAATGTAAGACTTTTTTAAACTCACATCCTTGATTTTTACGGAATCGTTTATATAAACACTAAACAATGCTTTACACCTGAACATATTCAATTACACTTTTTTCCCTGTTTCCATTTTGGTATTTAACACGTGAAAGCTTGCATAACCCATAATGACAGTCGATACGCCAGCAAACGGAAAGTGATTTTGTGAAAGTTTTGGCGTTGGTGTGACACGAGTTTAAAAACACACCAGCGGATACATAGTGAGTCAAATAATGACACGTTTTTGCTAGTAAATAAACATACAAAATCAATACCAAAAACCAATACAAGTTCACCATCATATTTATTCATTTTAATGCTAGGGAACACCCTCATGCGTAAAATTATCATTTGAATTCCACGAATCCGATTTCATTCAGAAGACCTCCGTGTTTTAGTCTGACAATGAGTTAATAAAAATTACTTCCTTATTTCCACCTATTCTTCGTACCGGGTAACTCAAGCGTATTTGTCGGTTTTGAAGATATAGACATAGATACTGTTTGATGCATTTCTTGAGAGATGTTTTCTAGATGCTTGTTAAATGTAAACATATTTTTGAGGCCTTTCATACCGTCTGAAATGTGGCTTTGAAGAAAATCATTGTTATTATGATGATACAACGATATAACCTCCAATGATTCAGACAACAGCAGATTTACAAGAAATCTGGGTGACGAGACTAAAATTGGTTTCATTCATCACAATGCGTACAATTCATAACAGCATGAGATTTTGTAGGATTTCTCAATCATATTTGCCATTGGCATAGGAGAAGAATGTAGAACATTCTGAAGCCACGTATTTGTTAGTAATAAAACTTCATTGAGAATTTGAAGTACAATCGTATTCACCATCAATTTATTTATGTTTTTGTTTATTGTTTACAAATGTGGTTTATGGTGTGCCTCGTGCTGAAAGACCACGATGACTACGTTTTCATTCAAACTGATTGTGAGTCGTCCGAATCTTATAGACGAATGAGGAATAGTAACCCAGTCCCCTACATAATACCTGGTGTTTTACATTCTGAAGGTTTTCTTTGAGTCTGGTAATTTTCCAGGCTGGGTAATGACATGATAGTATTTCATTATTCGAGTTTTGAGCAACAAATATATTTCATCTGCCCGTGCGGTTCCATACCAATACTAATTACGCTTTATAAATTTAATTAGACGAATTTTTAAGAAATAATGTTGAAACTTAACCGACGTAGTTAATTATTGTATTATTTTATGAGGTATGAAAATACTTAGAATCCTTTCTTTTGATTGGAAGAAAATACATTCAAATACAAGTAAACTGATTACTGTATAATCGCTTTCACGAGATACCATCAATTCACGTTTTTAGTGAAATTTTGCATTCTAATCGAACAATAATCACGCAGACTTCTGCATGTGTAGTATTGAAATGTACAATAACCACGTTTCAAACCAATTAAAAGTTAGTTTCATCACTCACTCTGCTAATGAAAATGATTTTTCCTATGAATTATCTGAAAGAACAGAAACACTCAATTAGTCTTTGTTTGCGACATAAAATAAGAAGAATACATGATGCAATTTTCTAACTGTGACAAAGCTTGTAACTTTCTCCTTAAAGCACATTTCTGTATGTGCCTTTGCTCCAATGATTTTACAGTAGATGATGAAGAGAATATGGCTTTTTGATTATTTCAAGCAAAATAAAAGCTGTACAAATGCGATTTTGGAACACAGCAAACAAACAGATACTTTCTTATAAAGACGATCATATATTTGGTTTGCAATAAAGTCTCCTAGTATTTTGCATTTCTCTTGATAAATTTTATTCGATTTGAGAATTGCTTTAGCCAATGCAGATATTACTTAAGGCTTCAAAAATGACTATCGACAAGTTTGTCCTTCTAATGTCCTTTGTGGTGTCAGCGTAAATTAGTGTTGTAATATTTGAGATAGTTGTTTTAGCTCTATACTCGTGAAATCTTGTAGAAATATGCGCACCCGTGTGGAACAGCCAAGACATGAAAGTTTTATCCTTCACGACCTGATAAATTTCGGTTTTTTGAGATGAATGATATAAGGAAAAACCCAGTTCCCTATATATTTTCACCGTAATATCTGAAGGTTGTCTCGAAAGTTTTACTTTTTGGCTTTCGTTGAGAAAACCAAAGTAGTCGATGCTTCTAGAAGAAAGTCGTTAGTAAATGAGAAGAAATTTTGAATCATTTGTTATCAATTTGTAAGTTGTTATGTAGAAATGGCAGTATTTGCAAACATATTGATGCCATTTTTAAACTTATAATATTTACAAAACAAAATTCATTGACAGCAAACCAGTGGAATCGGGTATCGAGATAGTCGCCTGCTGATTTTGTCCTCTAAAATATCAACAAATGTCCTCACTTTCACCTCCAAATTCTTTGCCTATACTATCATAAATCTGAAGTATTAGTGTAAAAGCTTATCAATCTCTGGTAATCATTACCTAAAATATGGTACAGGAAGTTTATTTTTTGGTAGAGAAATTGGTTTTAATTTTATAACTTTTGAAAGAAGTAAAACTTCAACATTCCAAGAAACGTACCTTCTAGAGAATTTAATTGCGCATTTAATGCGCATACAATCATGTCCGTGCGTCAAAATCTGTGGACTCTAGCTCGATCCCCACGGAACGCGTTTTTGACATTTGGAGCTCTTTCACAGAAAATGGTGGAAATATTTTTACAAACTAAAGTTGGGAATTGACATAGTTTTTTATGCTCTATCAGCCTATGACAATAAACTTTCAAAATTTTGAAGTAGATTCCGACCTCTTTCTTATATGGGATGATTTTACTCAAATGACGATATATATGGAACAAATGTATCCCATAGTTTCCAAAAAGTCAGATTCCCTCTTTAATGGATACTGTCATCAAATATTATAGAAAAAACTGAAGTGAAATAAAAAGCACAATTTTAGGAGCCGGCTTGATTAATGCTTTTATATTCCTGCATGTTTCGCTTTCATTTATCATCTCCTCCCATGTAAGTACGTGTGACGTACATTTCCATGAAACTGGTAAAAGATATCTAACAGATTTATTAATTTATTGCATGTATTTCTAAAGCGGTAGTGAAAGTAAATGGATTAATGCATTGTAAATGTTAAAGTCAAAGTTCCACTGGAATTACGATTTCACGTTTTTGAAACAAGTTTCATTGACTGGTAATGTGATAACCCTATAATGTTATTGATTTAATTTTTTGATACAAAATTATAACTTCATCTCTTTCAGTCAGTGAGTCAAACCGTAGAGCTCACGCTCCCATTATTTGCTTTCCATCTCGTCGATTTCCTTTGATCATTGTAGAGATATCAATCTCGAAGTAGAGAAGCGAAATACTAAAATATGTCACAGCATATGCGTATCCGGTTCATAGCATTTGCGGAAATACCAATACTAAAAGCTAGAAAACTCCGGTCACTGTTCCAAAAATGTGACTTGTCATTTTATGGGTAGCCATCATACTTGCACCAAGTGTTTCTACAAGCTTCAAATTTCATAGAAAGACGTGATTCCCATGGCTTTCACCACATAAAACAGCTGAAGTACTAATTTCCCATCCCATTTTTTTAATTGTTTCGAAAACTCGTATTCTTCATATTATATGTCATACAAAATCGTATTAAAAAGGAAACTTTAAAAACATCCAGTTCCATCCAGTTTTTAACATGAAACTGTGTTTCCTTCTTTCCAGTAATTGTATTTCATCCATTTGTTTATGGAAGTTGATATCAGAATTATGTAATGTGTAGCTTTCCATGAAAAGTTGTATGTTTGGATAACAAACTATATGCCTCTGGAAATGTAATGGGGTCAATTTTTTCAGAAGTTTCTCTCCGTCTTAAATAGGAAAACAACTAAGAATGCGTCATGATCTTGAAAAGTCTATTTATGATCATTAATCTGATCATGCCCCAAATAATTGTCTGGCCTTGTTGAACTACGTCAGCAACTTGCTTTATGATCATTGAGTAGCCAACAGCTTATTAGATTAGGTATGTAACTTGAAAGGAACATAATTGGTTGTTTTTGTTTTCAACAGATAATGAAAGAAACAACAACAACAAGTAACACATAACGACAAACAGATGTAATTTGATTGTATATTCCTAGAGGTAACCACGTTAAATTATGATAATTATTTTATAATAATGACATTTTAGGAACGATGACTTTCACCTTTTATAACAATAGATCTTTCAAATTCGTGTATTTCGATACACTTGAATAACAACTTAACAACATGTGCATGCTACAATGTAATGACCATTTAGCTTGTAGCAATTCGATGCTTTTGCGATGACCTCAGAATGCTGAACGGCATGACTCGGACAAAATAAATAAATATGATACTTATTTTCATTTATTAAACTCTTAATTAGTGACTCATGTTTGTTAGGATTTTTTATTCGTGTTTCGTACAAGCGAGTAGTTCACACATTTTGCGAAATAATTACAGCGTAAAGCAAATAGACAGAGTGAGATACTTTGCCAAAAAGTTCACTAATGAATACGAAGGGTCTAGACTAAATCTGTAATGATCATTTTCATTTACTAATTGCATCTTTAATTTCACTGCCCTAGAACTTGAATATAGAAAGTATGGTGACCTGCCCGATTGCAAAAAAAAAGTGTGTGCAAGACTATGGCTAGAATTTGGATGGACGTCATGACCAAACGCAACTCATCCCTGACTTTCTAATGAAAACGTGATTGGGAAAAGAAGACAAATCATTTGCAATATGTAAATGTAATATGCTTATAATTTTGTTGCTTTACAAAACACCATTTCAAAACATTACAAGTATGATCATGCTGCCTCTTCCTTTTTCTGAATACGTCAACTGGATGTGGAGCGGCTATTTGATTAATAATATCCCTTTGTACTTGGTTGCATTAATGTTCTTCCCCCGCATCTCTCACCTCCACAAGTATTTATTTATGTCGCATTTTTGTCCCAATGGGGACTAGAAAGAAGTGGAGGTGTAGATTTTCCAGGGTGTGTGGGTTTAATAAATAACTCATGTTTTTCTCTATTTAATATTGACTATATTTTAATATTCTAAATATTGGCTAAAAATGGCAAATAATTGATGAATGACAAAACGCTATCCCCAAGTTCTCTATCTGTAAATAGTAAACACATGAGTTGCGAATAAACTTGACTTTATGAAAGTCAACAAACAAGCACGTTTTAATAAGGGAGAACGCAAAGTGATCTGATATGATGTTAAGCAATATACGAAATTGAGAGAGACAAACTTAAAAAATCTGGACTGCATCTTCTTTCTCTACCAGCTCATGTGCAAAGCTAGGGTTCACATTTTTCAACATGCAATAGCCATGCAACATGCATTTAGTCTTGCGACATATAAACTTGGTTTTGGGTGAAAGCAGAAAGAAAGTGACAAACTAAAAGTACGAATAAAGCTTATTTTACCAATTTGTTGTTGCTTATTGGCATGATAGATTATGTGTATTGGGAAAATCCTGACCGGTCATAACACGAAAGCATGTATGAACACGTTTTAATGAGAATCTCGATTAAAGGTCATTCATCATCCGTGTATCCATTCTGGTTTGAAGAACCGTAATATAAATAATAAAACCCGTGATTTGTACCGTTCATCACACCAATATCCTTGTCCCTTTTTGATATGAGTTGCAAATAATTAATCATTTTAGACCTGCCAGAAAATGTCTTTTTTCAACTGGAGTCTCCCAAGCACACAATCTACAATTTTCAGACAGACTTACTTTAATTCCATATATATGAAAGGTTTGCGACTGGTAGACCATATATTGAGTACAATAAATTATTGCAAACGTTTGTTTCCGCGTGCGAGCATCCTCGTGACTTTCCACATTTTCATGTATGTTACAAATAATTATCTAATGGTTTCTGATCATCCGGTTTAAAGAAGCTAGACATATGAGCATATCTGTTGCAGAGGATACAACTTGTGGAGATGGTCTCTTGTGAATCCCACTATTGATGAAATGATTTCTGTACATTTTATGAAAGAGCCTTGCAACTGTGCACGTTTTTGGAAGCATGATTCACTCGTGTAATATTTTTGATGAAAAATGTGTAACTTTCTTCCGTTTGGAGTACACGACAAATATAATCAATTACTTAAAAACTTAAGCCTTCTTGGTTTGAACTCTGTCATCAGTCCCAGGAAATCTTCAAGGCTTCAAAATTCTTTTTTCCCTTCATAATATTAAAAACAGCACGAGCTTAACATCAAATTAAGAAAAACAGCACGTGTTTTGTATTACCCTTTTTACTACAGAATTTCTTTGTAAAAAAAATTGTATTTTGGAACCATCAATGATTTTAGTTATATCTATTGCAAATACTTTTTTTCAGTTCTTCTTAAGAACACCAATCCGCTTTCCTAATAAAATGTGCGTCAATAAAATGTTGTGTCATATGTCGAAAAATTATTGAGCTATACAATCAACTTAAAACTTAAGAGGCCTGGATACATTCTGTGAGCACTTTTGAGTAATTGTAAAAGATCTTAGCATAAAGCCGCATAACAGACTGTTGCGTACACATAAATGTAAGTAATCTTTTGATAATTGGTTTGTTCCAGCCCAGCTTATATAACCCTTTTAATCGGAGTAAATGTTTGACCTTCAGTGTCACGTTGCAATTTGGCTTTCCCGTCAAATTTACCATTTGTTCGCATTAAATAAGACGACAAAAGACATTGTCTGCATCTTTGATCATGTCACATGAACATGTTACACATCATTTAAAATCAACATAATTGTTTGTTTTTGTTTTCAGGAGAAAATGAAAGAAACAACAAATATTTAACACAATATGACGATAATTGCGTTAAATTGTGATAATTATTTTACATTAATCATATTTTCAACAAAACAAAAAAAAATATGTATAGTCTTTATTTTCACTTGCTAAACTCTTAATAAAAGACTCAAATTTGTTAAAATCTATGATTATCATTTCGAACATGTGAGTAGTGTCCACATTTTGCGAATAATTTTATCATAAACCAAGTAGTCTGAGAAACTTTGCAAAAAAGAGGACTTATGAATACAGCGAGTCTAGACTAAATCCATAATGATGATTTTCGCTTACTAATTGCATCTTTAATTTCATTGCACTAGAACTTGAATGAATCAAGTATTGTGACCTGCCCGATTAAGAAACGTTTGTAGGGGAATTTGGCTAACGTTTTAACTGTACGTCATAACCAAATACTCATGACTCGTTTTCTCATGAAAACGTGACTGGAAATATATCATTTGCAATATGCAACATGCTTACAACCCAGTTGTTTTAGCTGACACCATTTCGCCTTACAAATATTTATGATGCGTCTTCTTTTTTCTGAATACGTCAAGCGGAAACTTGATATAGAGCAGCTATATGATTTATCATATTTCTTTGCATTTGGTTGTGTGAAAAAATCCTGACCGGTCATTACAGGAAAAATTATATGAGCACATTTATTCAGAGTTGGATAAAGCAATCTTCAAGTTTCAGGCAGGTTTACTTTAATACCTTGCATATCAATAGTTTGCAATTGGCAGACCATATAATATTTGGATAAGTAAAATATTTTATTTTTGCATGCGAGTATCCTCGTTACTTTCCCCAGCTTTTTGTATCTGTTACAAAACCCAAATGATTCACCCATGTGATGTACTGTAACTTTCTCCTGTTCCGAGTACATGATGAATATTATCGATTTTTAAATATTAATTAGTGTTCCAAATATAAATGGGAAGATAAGGCTTCAACTCTTTTGGTTAGAACCTTTATGTCAATTCGAAGAATTTTTTCAAGGATTCTAAATTCACTTTTCCTTTCCATCAAATTAAAAACGGGACGAGCTCTCCATGAACTTAAAAAACCGCACGTGTCATGCATTACGTTTTTGTAGCAGAAAATTTCTTCGTAAAAAGGATAATATATTTTGAAACTATCTTTGATTTCCTTTAGCTATTGAAAATACTAATTTATGTTCTTTTTAGGAACAACAACCAGCTTTCCTAATACAATGGGCTAATGCAGATTTTTAGAATACTCTATTGTGATCCTTTTTCAGTTTAAGTGATAATTTATAATGTTCATAACAAAACAATAAAAAGGAAGACCATACTTCTTAAAATAATATCATACTGTGAAAATAAAGTAACACATACAGACTACGCAATTGAAATTCTCAAAATTGGTGTGAAATCCACTCTCCCATTTTCGTACGTCACGTTAAGATAAACTGAATAGGCCTTTTTGAAATAAGGTTCTTTACTTCAATGGTCTCAAATACTAACTGATAGTGTTTTATTTGAGAAAAATCCAAAAGAAAAGAATCCTTATTTCAAAAACACGTATTCTTACGTTGTTTATGCTGGTTAATAAATAGTTTACTGAGAATCGTGAATACGTAAATAAGAAATCAAACCACTGGGGTTCCCAGGTTTGTATACTTTTTTTTATACCGAGTGAAAGCAGAACTACAAAGAAAAACCAGAGAATCAACCTACAACTTAAGGTTACATGGAATTGAAACTCTGTATTTATATAAACAGAAAGGGAAGTGTTTCATATAGTAAAATTTCAAATTTTTAAACTGAAAAGTCTGGTCAAAGCTGCCAACACAAGCTCAAAACAAAAACACTGCAAACAGAATACACTTCAATGAAAAATAATTTCTTGTTATTGAGCGGTTGCGTAATATCTCCGCTTTCCATATTCGTTTGATTTGATTAACTCTAATAGCCATCCTAGTACTTTGTTACTCGTAGAACACTAGATATACAGCACATGAGTCACAAATCGCAAGCAATTCTATTTTAAGAAAGTTAAACATTTTTCGATACTTTCATGTTTAACAAGTAGTTTACAATATACGCATAAACGTTACAAAACTCACATAAGAATTAACGGCTACAGAAGGTTTATTCAGCAGAAATCCTTTTCCAATGATTTTCACCTCCATGTCATATGTGACAAGTACTTTTTACTTGATGTTTCGCATTTTCTTGTTTTATCACGACAATAAACACCGTTCTAAAGTTACTCAAAGAAGGCACATGCCTTTGGTTGGTTGAATGGTTGAAATTATATAACTGCATATTTTCTGGGTGTGAGAAGAAGGAATCTCGTGTAACAGCAAGGTGTACCACGGCAGTCATTTACGAATTTAAAAATAAGAATAAGATTGATTTAAAGCAAAAAATTGAATGCTTATCATCATTCATAACATTCTTATCTTGATTTCAGGTTGGTTCTTTCATGTTGTTACAAAATAAATACATGCAGTCTCGGAATGGTTGTGACGATTGAAAACTCATCCGTAAACAGGTGTGTAGCATGCATTTAATAGATAAGAAGCGTAATTACTCTAAAACAATAAGGATCCTTGCTTAACTGCTCGTGTAGACGAACAATACTTTTTCTGGCTGAATTCTGCTCTGTGAAAAAAGCAAGTTTTAAAACAAAGACCAAAGACTGATTGGGTGATAAAAATAGCATTTTAAATGGATTTCATGAAAGAACCAAGCATGATTGTATGTATGCAATTATTTTCGAGATAAAATCAGTTTCAAGAATGCTTTCTGTAGAGTATGCCCATTTACTTTTAAGAAATAATTAGATCACCAACCACTAATTGTTAAATAGAAAATTTAAAAGAACAATTTGATTTTCACTTTTCCCAATTTCTTGTTTTCTTTTTTGCTTTAAAAAGCAATATCTTGTCACTAGTCGAATCGTGTTTTTATAAAATAGTGGTCTTTTGGGTATCAAGCTCGAAACGGATTTTTCCCGTTTGTATTGCAAAGACTGACAGGACTTTCGTCGTCAGGAATTTATAAGTACTGGGAGAAGGCAAGAACAGATTACGTTATCAGATATGGTCATCGAAAGGGCCATTTGGGTAAAGAAGATGTAGATGAAAGTCAAATTGGTAAATCGACCATTACTGGACCAATTCTGGCTGTCTTTTTTAATAATTCCTGTAGGCCTTTGTGTAGCCTCTTTATCTGTAATATTTGAAACGGGATATGCTTTTTGGCTAAAATACGAACTTATTATATTTGCCAAAAATAGAGTGTTTTTATGAGTAAATGATGAGCAAAATGCCAAAAAATCACATGTACTAAGTTTTAAAAAACTATGTAAAAATATTTTCGGAATAAATTTGTAATGTATTATATTGATGAAACATTATTAATAAAAACATACTTGAGTAATCATACCTGTTTGATGTTGTATAGATAATCTTTTGTTACTATATTTGTAGAAAATATAGAATTCCTTACAATGAGTGATTTCAGTAATTATTTATTATCCTTCCACTTGCATTTTCATAATATTTTGATTTCATATGTTTTTGTCATTTTTACTACGTATCTAACTAAACAGATAGTGGGTTGAAACTAATTTTGGAGAGGACAAGCGCGGTTGACTTCCTACTAATGGAGGATTCAATTCAAACAATTCAATTATCACTAGGCAAAGCCGACTATAAACATTGCTTTTACTTTCAATAGGCACACGCAATTATATGTAAACTCACAGTCAGTGTGTGATAAAATGCGCGAGTGAACAGCTTGATGCAAATTAGATGTATGTACTCAAATCAGCCAAGTGCAGTACGAAATAAACCAAGCTGATTAAACAAAAGCTTGCTTCCGGGTTTACGTACGTTTCAAATTCCAGATATCATCCATTCTGATATCATTTTTGAAAATTTGTAGGTAAACAACTCAGATTTAAAATAAAAAACTAGCTACGTGAGATTAGATAAAAACAAAACCGTTTTCAAGGTGACTGCTTGATTAAGTAACATTTCAATCTTTTCAAAAAGAAAGTGTAGAAATACGCATGTTTGAAGATATCCAAAAGCAAATACCTAAAAACAAGCGATATTTCTCAAGCTGCATAATCATAAGGTCTCTTATGGTTTGTTTACCTTATTTGCCATATCGTGATTTGTAACGTAGAAAAGAACGCGAATGTTTACTCAGATTCTGCTTCTCAGTGAGATGCTGAAGTCCGACTGAACAAGAAGCTGTTTTGTTGCTACTCTTTCTTTTCTGCTAGTGGGGCAGTACTATGTAGCAATTCTTGTCTTCCTAAATTTCTTATTTGTCACTCTTCTAAGCAAAAATGTCAAATGCATGCATAAAGTAGGAAAAGAAAGCAGTTTTTGGAGATAAACAATCAATTTGGCACCGAATTATGAAGTGACTTTTCAAGTAGATGACGCGACCTTGATAACACTTATCTCGAAGACGACTCAATTCATCTGATCTGCATATTATCTTGTAGAAAAAGATTAGGGCTAGTGAATGACGAGTTGCTCTTAGCAGCAAGCGTTTGCGACTTATTTGAAAATGGAATTTTATGGATCAAAAAAATTGCAGCTGCTGCACTTCGAAGGTCGTCAAGACGGAACTATAGGAGGTCAGCTTTCTTAAACTATATCCTCCATACTACAGCTTGTATCTGGCCCTGCCTGACTACCATTTATTTCATAGATTGAAAAATTACATGGGTGGGAGAAAGTGTAACTGATTGTGAGACAAACTAGCAACTTGATTTTTACTTAGGGTAATGTGTGTTTACTTGGTATTTGCGTCCCCATGTCATTATTTTTCTTTCCAAATTGAAACTCAACATTAACACTTAGCACTTGAAATAATCCATAATGGAAAGTGCAACTAAATTTTTTCCTTTTTCAACTCAGCGTCTTCAGGTAGTGACATGGTCACTGCCTAAATTATTCTTCCAAGGCTGGTAATTTATAATTCTCTTTTCACCTCCTTATTTTTATTTTTAATTTTCTTGTCTTCTGCGTTGAAAAACTACTTGTGGCCACCAGCGAAATTGTGTTTTTTTAATATTTCGTAAATACGACCTATTATTGAGCAGGCTATATATAAAATATAGTCAAAACTACAACTCAAGCTTACATATAAAAAGTTGCTAGCTATAACGTTGTCACGTACAAGTATTTTATTTTACTAGTCGTAACACGAAGCAGTATAAAAGCTTGAACTGGCGTGGGCTTAAGTTATTAGCTTACTTAATTATGTTTTTTTAACTAAATGCCCACAATCGTGACTAAATTGAAAATATTTTATGAAACCAACTGCAATATGTATGTATTTAAATCTCCAATGAAAAAACATGCTGCCGCTGTCGTATACACTCCTGCATATCTTATTTTTTGTTTGTTCATTTCATGCAAAATTAGTATTTTGACAAACAATCGTTATAACATGAAGCAGTATATAAAGTTTACTAGAGCCAGGGAAAAATAACTACTGGGTTACGACACATAATTACCTCAGGAAGTATTGACCATAAGGGTTACGAGAATAGATGAGATGAATAATTAAATGTCTAGCTCGCTCGTGTAGCGTCAGAAAGTATTTGGGGCAGGATAAGATAGTACACTTGCTGTTAGATAAAAACTGACGAAATATTCTCTCCTCTTCTAGTTTAAAAATTTTAAATCTTGTTGCCAGAAGCCACGAAAAATTCATTTCTTACAAAATGACTTACTTTGCGATATCCATTTTGCTAATTCTGCTCACAAACACAGCAGAAATAGCTGCAATATCAAATCTGAATGAACATTTGGACTTGTATCCAAACTGTTTCATTCACATCACCAATTTCGACGGATTGGACTTTCTGCCTTTCTACAACCCAGTCATACTAACGCGCTACTACATACGGCGTCATGAGTCCACCAAAACGTTTCAAAAAAATCTGGGCAACAAAACTGGCACACTTGAGGAGTTTCTGCTACGGAGAAAAGTCTTGGATAAAATAATGGCAAATGATCCACCACAAATATTCAAATACGATGGCAATCAAAGACACAAATACAAGGCAAACATAACAAACTACGCACGGGTCAATCAACAGGAAAAAATATTTATTGCCGCCGACTACACATCTAAATCGAAACCTTGGCTATGCGAAGCTCACATAAAGATTCGAAGACTACTTCTTTCACATAAAAAGTCCCCAGTGGCCATCCCTCCTGACACCGGCTACCTTCAAGGAATTCTGGAAGCTGCCTATTGGGATCTATGATGGGCACCTTTCAAAATCAAAAGATGAATTTGCAAGGATTCCATCAACTAGACAGACGTTTACTGTTATGATACATGCCAATGAAAACCAAATAACGGCACTGCCATGGTACATAACTTTAATAGAAAAACGCGTCGCCACCAATTCAGTTTTTCTGAAAGGTGTTTTTGGAACAAAATCAATGTCCAAAAAACTACGCATATATGGAATGCAGTTGATGACATTAGGGCGAGTTACAATTAAGAGCTGCTCGGAGACTGGACCTTATACATATATCCCAATAAATATGAAAGAAACAAATGCTTCAAATGTTTCAACGGCAACAGAAGACACCACAATTGAAATCTTTGGCCAGTACGCTTTTTATTACTATTTTGAAGTCTCGGAATCTCGGTTTGGCGTTTTTAAAGAGCACAACTTTACACTGCTTCAGGAAACCCTACCATTCAATGCTTATTTTTATTCTGAATACATTCAAGTTGCCTTGATGGGATTGATCTTTAAAAACGCGACTGTCAACATTAAACATAGTTTAATGAGTGATCAGGAATTACATGATGGCTTTAGTATTTGCAAATTGTTAAGAAATGCTAACTAGGGAAACCTCTTTGGTGATACTCTCCTCCAGACTCCTAATTAATGGAATCTGACTAATTCGGACATGCTGAAT
>JAQIXW010001824.1:0-17597 GCA_034700685.1 Willowsia buskii | reverse complement strand
GTTTTGAAGTTCACCAAATTTAGTATAAGTTACTTGTTTAAAAAACTCGCGTCTAAGCCCCTTTTAGATAAAATATTCTTCAGTTTGTTCACTGGAGCTGTTTGGAATCGAGTATGGTTAGCGTGCACAAATGTAACAGCCTACTAAATTTACACAGAAAAAACTAAATTCCATAATGTACATGGTCATAAATCATATCATTATTTCGTCGCTGTCGCTCTCCATTTTATCATGTTGTTGTTGAGTTGACTGTCGTCTTTGTCGTCGGTAACTTTGAATGTTTCATTGTAATATCCCATGGGATTGAGTTGTTAAGCTAGTTTTTTTTCTTTTGGTGTTACTCCCCAGACTAGTTTGGTTGTTTTGCAAAGAGACAAGCATAGAGAAAGACAAAAAATGACTTCTTTTGAGCACTAGTTGGAACTACACAACGTTTTTCGAGTATTAAAAGCCAAGTTGTTTTTTAGCTTGAGCTATCATATTCCCATTATAGTCATTTTAGGCATAGCACGCGTCGACATTTTTTGAAAGTTTGAAACTTGTTTCATCACGTCATTACTAGAATATTATGAACAGACTGAATGGCTAGAGAACCAAAATAAGCAGAACGAAAAAAATTGACTGTTTCAGAAAGTATTGCGTTCCAAGCGTATAGGATTCTTCAGAAGAAACCTTAAAAACTAGTAATTCTTTATTCTTTGTAAAAATTTCTCACGCAATGCATGAAACGAATTTAGGAGATGAAGTTCGGAGCTTTGCATGTACGTTTTAAACAAACAATGCTATCAACAGATTCTGATGCTATAAGAAGTCTTGAGATTTCTTGAAACTTAAAATTAAAAAACATACAACGGTAAAATACAATGAGTAGATTAGGTATATATGTATCTATGAACTAACGGAAGTCCTTTTGCTTTGTTTTATAATGCAAAGTAAAAACTGGGACTTGAATATATATACTTGGGATGGGATGAATAAGCGTATTATGTATGTGTTTAGTACACTGCGAGGAAATGATATCACATTATTTATTATGATGGATTATATATGTGACAGTTGCTCATTTTTCTAATCAACACTTTCCTTCTTTGCTTTCATGCATTTGTGTTCTGCATTACACCGAGTATTAGTGCGATTATAAATTATGAATGATCACCGCTATGAACTATCATGTTGCATTTTTTGTAATAAGTATCTCTGTTTTTTGTTGTTGTTCAAGCAGGAACTAGAGTTTGGTCGAGTGTGGGGATGCCGACAATCCAACCTTCATTGCTCCTTTACGCTGGAAAAAACAGAGAGGAAGATTTCTGCCATTTGCTTTAGACTTCTCGCTTATCAACATGTCAACTTGCAGAAACTCACATTCCGGATAAGAACAGAATTAGGAAGCATGGTATGGAATAAAACAAGTATTTAGTAATGATGATATGACTATGATTATGAATTTAAAGTGACTTTGCCGGTAATTAACATTGATAGAGAGTCCTAGAGAGTCCTAGAGTCCCCCTTGCAACTTAAACTAATCATTTCGTTATCATACCCAATAGAAATCCCGATCAAATCAGGCTATGGGCGTTTCGAATTCATCACCGGAAGTTACAATGGCTCCCAGATCTTCGACTGTGACCACTAGCAGTGGATGCAGTTCGATGGCCACTTTGGAACCAGGAAGCCCACTATCTAGGTTACCACATACATTAAAGAAACGATTATGTCATTGCCTCGATCAACCCCATCCGACTGGCAAAGACTGGAGACTATTAGCTCAAAAACTTGGTGTCGATAGGTAAGCAATTTCCTGAAACAAATCATTTTAATGGATTATGTGTCTACATTATGCACCTACATTTAGTACTATTAGAGACATATATTATGTGATACGATATGTAACTCTGATTCATTCTTACAGGTATACAAACTACCTTACCCTAAAGCCAAGTCCAACCGAATATATCCTTGACCTGTGGGATGTTAGAAATCGTAAACCAGAGGCAATCACAGATCTACTAAATGCTTTAAGACTAATGGAGCGTCATGATGCTGTCTCGATATTAGAAAAGGAAATGGGTCCCTGGCTGTAATCTTCTAACTCGATTCCCGTAATTCGCTGAAGTCATCCGTTCACGCATATAATTTATACAACTTTAGTCCCTACAACGAGCGACGATAAATATATTATGACGATTACATAAATATTGATTCTTTACTGTTGTTATCTACATTATATTGTTAAATGTTAATTGATCTCGTGATATTTATTACTATTATGTATTTACCTATGTACATTCTATAATAATAATTAGTAGGTATGCAAACTATAAGCGTCTATAATTGGTCTTGCCGGTCATTATGAGTCTTTTGTACAAAATTAGAATTATTGTGTAAAACATTTTTTCTTATAATCTCACGTTAAGTTTTACGTTAAATAGCGCTAAGGACAAAATTCATATTATTTGTTGGATTTACTTTTTACACGTTAAGTTAAACCTTTACTTACCGTTGCAGCATTATTAACAAAGACAAATTGTTTATTCGTACAGAGTTAAAGCTAATAAACGCCGCTCCCCCGTAGGAAAGTGCAGAATCTACATTTAACATTTCACATCATATGAATAATATGAAGATGATTAAGTGCCAATAGTAATGTACTTTAAACTCTATTATACAATTTATACATGTATACTTAATTAATTAAAATGTTTAGAATGTATCACATACATATAACGAGCGTTGCCAAATAGTTAGGGGTGCGATAGCCGAAAATTTTGAAAGAGTTAGCTGAGGAAAGAATATTATACCGAAATAATTTGGAGAATATATGTTACTTTAGAATTATGTTATGCTTAATAACTTAGTCGTGTATTTGTTGTAACTTTTTAACATTAGTAGTACTGCGTCGTATTTATTTGTTATTGGAATTACAAGAATGTATGGAGTCATAACTCATAACTACAACCGATTGAAATTTCAATCGAATCTGATATTAACAAATTGAATTTGCATGCAGCTTTATGGAAATAAGTTAAAATTACTCTATTAGAATTAGTAAAAAGTCAAGGTATTTTTAATACCACGAAAATGCTAGAAGCATTGAACGTGGCCTATGTGGTTGACAAAGTACGTCCTTTCAACTTTACCGCAATTTTTAAAAGTGTAACAAGCATGTAGATAAAAATGCAAATACCTACGCTAAAATACGATTATAGGGTATATGAAAATATTACATTATGTTCAATTATGTATTTATAGGGTTTTTACGAATGCATACGAGAATTACTGTAACTTACATTTGCCAATTTGTCAATACACCTGATTAAATTTTTGCGTTTTTCATTATAACATCATATTATATGTTATATACTTAAATCTTTGAGGCCAGTAATGCAGATCAAAATTTAGAGGAATTATTCGGAAAACGCGATCTCAACGACTTATCTACTTGACTTGTTCTACTATTTATTGAAATCACAAGATTATTGTAGCGCTAATAAAGTTTGCACCTGTGTTTAAAAAAAACTCTATATGTGAATTTGTATATAAGCATGTTTTTAACTTATGTAGGACATGTTGAGATATTAAAATGTGTGTAATTAAGCAATCTTACTAACATTGATGTATAGTATTGTGTACAGTTTACAAAAGGGTAAACTGTAGGAATAGCTATTATCTACCCGTTACAAGATCCCCATCCCAATATGAGTATATTATTCAATTGACTTGAACAATCAACCGTTTCTAAATGTTCTGGATCCGTTATTAGTTATTAGTAGGTAATTTAGTCTTACCGGTAAGATGGCAGTCAATAGAGAAAGCTTTTAAAAGATTAAGCTCTACACGTGTAAGCTTTGGACTATGTAAATATAAAAACTTGTTGTATCTAACTAACGTGTATATACATTTCTTAAACTTTGTTGAAAATGTGAGAGCAAATATACCGCATACCAAATTGTCTGACAAATCTATTTAGGCTATGTTGCATCTGTTAAATGAAAATGAAACTCATTGGTATCATAATGATGGTACATGTAACTAACATCGATAAATTTTGTATTGTATTTACATCGTTGCTGCCAGAAGAACAAGTTATAACCTGTAAATATCACATTGTAGTCTGATTTGTATGATAACTGTAATATATATAGCTATAGTGCATTCAGTTGTGCGTAGACGAGTAAAAGATGACTATCAAAATCGGTATAAATAATAATTGTTTCATCTAGAACGTATAAAACGATCCCGTAGATAGATATTAGTTTATTACACCAAAATTTAGACATGTAAGCTCTACAGGAACTATACTACCATTATTACTTTAAATGTTTTAAAAAATGGAAATAATATTAAATTATTACTGTTAACTCTATGTAAAATGTGGAGCTTCATTCACCCTCACGACTAAACCGAAAGTTGAGAGTTGTAAAAGATCGAATAACAATCTTTTGTGTGAAAATATAATAAAAACATCCTAACTTCGAAGAATTTCATGTGTATTGTAATATTGAAACATTCTCTTACGTTGGCACAAATATACTCATTTTAGTCATTTTACATACTCAAGCATCCGTAAAAATTCATCCAACAATTTGCCATCATCACTCATCACATCCAAAAATTATGGTGTTTTGTTTACGTCCGAGTAAGATTACCAACTTTAAGCATCTTCATACTTCACAGTATAGTATGCATGCATATTTTATTGTTTTTCTTTGCGTATGTGTGGAAAATACACTGAGAGAAGTAGCAACAAAGGCAAAATGGGTAAGAAGAAGAGCTAAAGGTTTGCACTTGAGCATAATAATATGTAGTAGTATACGGAGATGATTAAGCCTAAAAAGATAAATAGATTTCAGTTCTTCTTGACGTAACAAAAAAATTCAAGTTTTATTACTGGTTCACATCCCATCAGCCATCGACGGCAAAAATATTTTGATTATGGGGCTTGGCAAGTTTAAAGCTATGAGGATTTAAATAATCATTTGTTTTGATCTTGATATTATAAATTACAGGCATAAAAAATCCATCGACATTGTAGAAGAAAACATGAAATGGTTCTCGATTCGCATTCGTTAACGCGCTTTGAACACCTGCTGCACGAATGCTTACTTTCATGTGTAATGGGATGCTCAAAAAAGAAAAGCAGATCACTTTTAAAATAATTTTCCCCCAAAAAATAGATTTGCTAACTAAAATGGCAAAACATAGAATTATATAAACCTTTGTTAGTAAAAACTTTACCCAGACTTTTACCAAAGGTGCTTCTTTGGAAATTTAGTATTTTGTGCAGAAATGTTAAGTCTTATTTGAGATAAAATAATGACAGTTACAAATATTACTATCAATTATATGCGTCCTATCATATCAAACTTTGCAGTTACTATCTATTTTGTGACGCTTCTTCGAACGCACTCATGTATGTTCAATGTTTTACATTCGAATGTAATATTTAATATTTGCATAATGTTTCAATCCATTTGGTGAATTAGTTACTGCGAATTATTATACTTAAAACATGAGAAACAATCATGAACATAGCCGGCATTAACCGAATCCTTGACCATGAAGAAAGAAAGAAATATTAATATTATGTCTCCAAAATTGCTGTATACATCATTGATATTTGTAAGTAGTATTTTCATAACATAACAAGCAAATAAATCTTCAAAACAAATTGCATACTAATTTCCACCGAATGAGCTCACAAATTGCTTTTGTCTCTTTCTTCGACAAACTGGTTTTGTTCGATTAAGCATTGGCAATATATTGGTAGATTTGAAATGAAATAAGTGGAGCACATTTACCAGCCACTTTTAACAAGATATTGATTCTCACGTAAAAGTTCAAGTAGGAGTTTGCTCGTAAATTACGTTTGTGCTCAAGTTTGTCAAAACATTTTTGTTTTAGAAACTTAAGTTTATTCACATATTTCTGTATATGGTCAAATCTGCATGTTCAGTAGTAAGCTAAGCTGCCGTGTTTTATTCAACACTATGCTGTAAAAATAGTCAAACCAACAATAAGTTATGCGATGTGTAATGAATGAAGGATATCTTAATATTTAATGAACAATGCCCCAGCCCTAGTCATCAATATTGAATATGCATACGACAATATATCAAATACAAAATAATATAGACACAAAAAATCACAAATACATAGGTGTACACCAGTGTTAGAATTGTTAGAAAGCCATAGCTTAATTGGTCATTGATTTGCATGATTGTACAATTTAAAAACATGGTTAATACGACGAACTACGTTACCATAAAAGTATGCTAGTATTTCACCCTTTGTATGAAAAATGTTTGAAACAGAACTTTCTGAGTATCTCTATAATATATATATATATACGTATGGTATAATGATTGATTGAAAATTAAATGGCTGAAATTTAGAATTTTCATTCATATGTATACGCTACGGAAATGAATAGCTGTTCAATTCTTCTAAACTAAAGAAAGTGTCTGTCCGAAACTGAAAAAATCGCTAAAAACTTAAACACGTATTTTATCATTTCTATCGTGTCCCCAGCTCATCGGAAAGTCCGTTCTCTGCAAAATGTTTGGTATATATAAAAACATAAACATAAACATACATGAATTTGGACGGTATCTTGACGGGAGTCCTACACAAATGAATTAAAATTTAAACGTCCTTGACAGACAAACAAGACAATAAGTCAGCAAGACAAACGAAACCAGCCATGTTACGCTTGTTAAATTTTCACAAAGTAGAATTCTCAATAAGTCGAATCGAGATATTTGTCTTCAACGTCATTTCAGCATAAATGTAAACCCAATGGACAGTCTCTATCTCTTGTTAGCTCTTCTGATGCTTCGTAAACTTGACAATTTTACACTAAATAGGCAAAACTCAAGAGGATTATACTTTTCAATTTTAGAAAGAGGCTTGGTTTCTTCGTTTTATATGAGTAGTTGTAATTTCTTTTCGTATCCACAACTGCCCATCATGTACATATTATATATATTGTTTTTTTTTTGCGTGCTTGCCAAAATGCCAAGAATTATCCTCACTAACAGCCATAAAACCATTTTGCGTGCGGTTCTCTTCTTCAGACTTACCGGTGATCCTTTCTGCTTATCTACGAGCAGAATACATTCTACATGTACTCAAGTTGGGAGTATATCAAAAAGATAATTCCGTAATATTTCTGCTGTCGTTCTCTTTCCTTTCATTTTTTCTTGCTCATACTCATTCGCTCGACCATTGTTTCCGCTGCTGGTTGGTTTGGTGAGTATACATTAAACATGTCAGATTTAGGATTTAGGTAAAAAGTTGAGGAAAAACTGTTCAGACTTCAACTTGATGAAGCTGAGAGATGAAAGTGCATGAATCAATTTGCGAGTTTGCGACTACAACACTTGTGCGTTATGAACTTTTTGCTTGGCAGCAGCGAGACGAGAGACTCTTTTCACATCTGAATTTTCTTTCTGTGTACCTTTTAGAGTAATGTATGTATACATGCACGATATATACTCAACTCAACACTCATCCATACACTAATATTGTTCAGTGTAGACTTCATTTAATTGAATTCCCTGTCCTAATCCTAAACCATATTACCCTTCACGTTACAAGAACAATCTTATTACTTTTTACCCTTTCCGGCTGCAGCTGAACATCATGCATTGCGCATACATAGGACGGTTTTGGTGTTTGGTACCGCACAGCCTGAGCTAATATTACAGCCTTTCCTTTTTTTCGTGCTCTCTGTTGTCTGGCTTTCCTTATGAAAATACTGCATACTCAGATAGATCTGAGACTCACATTTACTTCAATCCCGTATGTATTTATATGGAAGTACGTAATATGAAATAATAAAAATGTTTCTGCTGGGCTGCGGCAATCATTCCGTATTCGCACTCTATTCCCCTATCTAGTGAATGTATAGTGGAGTTGAGTGCTGTGTCTGACTTCGAGTCAAATGATTTCAGCACAGGATAAAAGAGTTTTGGCAAGCCAAGGTGATTGGTTAATTAGTATGAAGGAGAAACGGTTTCACTCTTCGTTGCTCCGATGATCATACTTACAAACAGTAAAATAAACTCCGGCGGAAGAAGGTATAGCAGCGTGTGAACACACTTTATTGGCCAATTAAATAGAAGTCATATTTAATAGTGTTTTACATTACAGGCAACGTTTGCTTTCATTCTTATTACCAATGTTAGATTGTGCGGTTTCGGTTTTTTAAAATATATAATGATTGGACTTTATACAAAAAAGTTTGTTGGGTAATTCCAGGGAAAAGTAAGGGTTGCATTGCTATTTCAAATAAAAGATGTTCAGAAAAGAAGAAGCATGAGTACTACTTTCTGCACTCATCTCGCTTGAACTTTAAATATAGATTTAATATACAATCGGCAATACAAAGAAACTTTGACCATGAGAGTAAAAATGACGATCTATAATGGAATGGCCACAAAAGTACGTCAGCAGAGTTATTACATTTTTCCTCCATTACTTTATATATTACATAATATACTCAAATAGTCAATAAAGTAGCTGATAACAGTGAAAGCCAAAATACCCAAAAATACATTATCGCTGCGTATGCTTTCCCTGATCATGATGATCGTTTGACATTCAAGCCAAAGTGGATAGGAAAAGCCACACGCAGCCACATCTTCATTGCATAAATAAATTACTAACCTCTCTAGATTCACTGTAAATACACTCCAATACATAATACATACTTGACAGTGTGCAGGGACAACGGAGAGGAAACGAGTAAAGTACTAATCAAGTGAAATTGAAAGTTCACCAGGTTGCAAATTAGATTTAATCTGTGTTATTTTGCTGTGTCCTGTTTCCGCAAACAAAGACACGCTTTACAACAACAGCCACACCACACAGCTAAAACGGCTTGCTTGCACATCAAGAGATTGGAGCGCTAAGCATCTGCTCTTACTCCTCTTCTATAATGGCTCCTGATGATGATAATTAGATGAACACTTCTAATTTCACGAATGTCATTTTCCCAATTTTGTTTTAAATAGTTGCTGATCAAGTTAAAAAAATGTTTCTGCTGACTTAATCGGATTAAAACCCTAATAGTTCATAGCGAGTCCGGTTAATGGAATCTTCATCTGGAGCGGTCAGGGTCAGACACAGACAGATCAGCGATTTCAGTTTCAGTTGTTGTATGATAAAACTTCAAAGCACGAAGCACCTGAGCAGATTCGAGAAAAGTGAACATTTTGTGGCTCTATCGATTTCATCTATAATAGTTATTTGTTTGGCTTATCAGTATTACTCAAACTTACTCTAACGTGCAGGTATTTCTTCACCTGTGTGCAAGTGTATAGACAAGGTAGACTAATTGACCACGAATAACGAGAAACTTGGAAAAAGTCCACGGCAGCATCACTCACGTAAACAGCGGTTGTTGCATCTTGCATCTCTGAAACACATGGGTCGAGTGCATTAGATTTTTTGTTTACCAGCTTATCTGCAAAAACAGTCAGCAGTTGTGTTGCATCTTGCATCAAGTACTTTTTTTGTTGTTTTCACTTTTTCATCTATATTGCAAGTGATTTGGCAAACAGGGTTATCATAGTTAACACGGTACGTTATACTACAATGTGTAGACAGAAATAGAAAGGTTTTAATAAGCTATTGTAATGTACTCCTGCACCTGCGACCTGTGTAAAATGGACTTTTTCCATTCGCATTCTAAGAGAATAAAAAATAAAAATGTTGTAAATATTTTAATTGCAGATAAACGAGATACTGAAGATGAATGGATGGATTATTGAAAGGCCTTTATTGCTGTGCTGAGAAGGAGAATAATATTTCTGAAGTCTTTCATCGTTAAAGAAAGTCTTCAAGTTGGAGTGCATTTTTTAGTTTGTAAATCACCTAAAAATACCTTCTAGATTTTTATAGTCTTTCATCTGAAACGCTAATAAGAGTTAATATCTGTGAAAGTGAATAGCTGTACCTAAACTTCTTTCTTCATCATGTCGGAATCTGGGGGACAGGTTAGTGCTTATATTTAATGAGAACTTTTTACAGCCAACTACCGAATTACTGTTAATATGGTATGATGATTTCATTTTGTGTGTTCCTTTGCGCCTTACGCCCTGTTGTCTTAATCGTTATTTCATTAGTTAAATATTTTTTAGTGAACCTAGAGTTCATTTTGGATCTACGATTTCTTGTCAGGATTCGTGATAGGTCGCCAGTTCATTTTCTTGACTTTCAGCTTGACGATGAATCGAAAGGAAAAATCTATAAATATAAAATCAGTTATATTTGATAAAATTAACATACCGGTTGTATGATCCAATGTATTTGGCATAGATATTTTTACTATGATCTAAATAGATTCTTATATACATCAGCACACTTGTATTTAGTTAAATTATGTCGTGTTTTAAGTGTCTTGGGAAAAGACGTAGCAAAGAGGTGTGGCAGCGTCTTTGATTATCTTTTAACTCTATTAAAGCTAATTGATTGGTGACGACGTTTGTTTTATATGACATTTCCAGAAACCCCTGACTTTAATCCACTTCAATGATGTGTACGACATTGAAAGCCAGAAAAAGGAACCGATAGGCGGAGCCACCCGGTTTTGCACTGCTGTTAAAAAATATGCTCATCTTGATCCGGTAGTGTTGTTTAGTGGTGATTGTTTCGCCCCAAGTTTATGTAAGAAATATTTAGCTACTCTTTTATTTTTTAAATGTATAAATACATGTATCTTGAAGCAACGTATTTTTGGGTTCCTTTCAGTGTCAACTTTTACGAAAGGAGAACAAATGGTTCCTGTACTAAACCATGTGAATACTGCTTGTGCTGTGTATGGAAATCATGACTTTGGTGCGTATGTACTGTATGATTAACAAAAACTGATAATAATAGCTATTATCCGATTGAAACCTTTATAGCCGTTAAATATGACAGGTTTGCTTAACGATGTTTATTTTCGAATTGTTTCTTCAGATTTCGGGGTCGATTGCCTAGCAGAACTGGTTGAAAAGACGCCTTTTCCCTGGTTAATGTCTAATGTAATTGATAAAGAGACTAACGCTCCACTTGGTGATGGAAAAGTAACGTGCATCCTTGAAAAGAGTGGAAAGAAAATTGGATTGGTATGCTTTTATTGATATGCTACATTTTGGAACTTCGTAACTAATAAAAATAATAATGCGACAGCAAAAAATCGTCACACTATCATTGTATCAATTTAGATGGGATTGGTTGAACTGGAATGGCTGGAAACATTAAGCACCATTGACCCAGAAGCTGTTATTTATAAAGATTATGTTGAAGTCGGAAATGATCTTGCCAAAAAACTGAAAGATGAGGGATGCGATGTTATAATTGCTCTCACTCACATGAGATTCCCTAATGATTGTAGATTGGCAGAAAACGCACAGGGAATTGATTTAATCTTAGGAGGGCACGACCATGTATACGATGTGAAGCATGTAAGATTGGATTTTCTACTACTGCTGAAAGAGAAAACTGATAACAAGGGTACTTGCTCATTACATGATATTAAATTTAACAGATCAAAGGAATAAATGTGGTGAAAAGCGGGACAGATTTTCGGGACTTTAGCCTAATTACTGTAAGTTTTAATGATGCAAACAACAACCCGCAGTTTAATATTGAAAGAATTTCTGTAACGTCTGACCATGACGAAGATCCGGCGCTTAAGGCTGAACTTGCACAATATATAGGTATGTAACGAATTTTGTATCAACAAATTATAAATCGTAATCAAGCGATCCTGCGGATCCTCGTTAAAACTAAAATAATATAATGTTACATGATGTTTGCAGAGATGATGAGCACAAAACTGGATGATGTACTCGGGGAATTCCACGTTGAGTTAGATGGGTTGTTTGAAACAGTGCGAACTAAGGAATCCAACCTAGGAAATTTTATTTGTGACATCATGCTTGCAAGTTGCAATGCCGATTGTGCATTACTGAATAGTGGTACACTTCGGTCTGAGTAAGTATTCTTTTGGTTTATTAAAAATATTTATATGTACAAAAACTTAAAGTAAAATATAAGATTAAAATGATTTAAACTTATGGCTCTGTTTTTGTGTATGAAAAGCCGTATTCATCCCAGTGGTCCTTTCACTATGCGTGATTTGATGACGATATTACCTATGCTGGATAGCCTAGTTGTTCTTAAAGTGAGCGGAACACAACTAATTGAAACTTTGGAAAACGGAGTGTCTCAATACCCTAAACTAGAAGGAAGGTTCCCTCAAATTGCTGGATTAAGATTTGCTTTCGACCCGTCCAAGCCTCCAGGATCTCGAATAGATCCAAAGTTTCTTAAGGTTGGAGATGAATACGTTCAACTTCATCAGTTTTATCGTTTAGTTACAAAGGAATATATATCAACGGGTCACGACGGCTATACGGCTTTGGCTACAGCAGAAGTTTTGGTAAGTTTCAACATGAAGTTCACCACCTTAACCCGTTTAAGTTTGTGATAATTCAATTACCTCTCTCTGTTTGTAGGCGGATTCTGATCAATGTTTGGAGCTGAGCATAGCCATTCAAAATCACTTCCATGCCATCGAAATGGTGACTGGTCACACCAGACGCAATTCTAGACATCACCAATCTCTCATCACTATGTCCAGGCGACATAGTCTGCTACGTTCAATGACCTCTTTTCATGAGATAAACGCTGGTCCAGCATCTATGGAGAGGTGTAATTCATTGTCACCCAGGCCTTCACTGTCGCGTCAGGGTAATGTTGTTGAAGATATGGAGAGAAGCAGCTGTCGATTAGCTCCTGAAGTAGAAGGAAGAATTGTTATAATTAAAAACAAAGAGGTATTTATGATTAGATTAGAGCACATGAAGTATTAAAGTTATGTATATTTATCATTACATATTATCATATTTTGTAGAACCACGATACTCACCATTCATCAAAATAAATTTGATTTCTATTTTCAGTCCTTGCAAGATTTAATTAATGAGCGAAAGGATTGGGAAGCGAGCCGGGCTATTAAGGAGGAGGAAGACGAAAATCTTAGCCCTACTACACCAACTGGTAAGATGATAGAGACACAATAGCGCACGCCAACGTCCACAATAGACTTTCAGAAACGGTCAAATACGATTACTACACATTTGGTTGGTTAGTTTGTGTTATAATAATTGTGTGATATGATAGTAATTCAACAAACTCACTCATTAGTTAAGAAGTTCAAGTGTACTAATCAGTAATCAGTAATAACTCATTTAGTTCAACTTACCAAGCATTGTGTAAATTAATATTTATCGTTGCATGTTAATTTATCCAAACTAGTATTGTTTACAGTTACGATGTCATAAAAGACTTTTGATAAAAAATGTAAATTTCAAAGTATTAACTTATTCTTCCTTACATGTTCTTCAAATCAAATGGAATGTTAGTATATCCTAGTCTCAAGTCGCTTTAATACAGTCATATTCATTGATACTAATTACACAATCAATCAAACGCTATAAGTTTGTGCTTGTTTGCCTATTTCGTATGAAATATAGTTTTAAAGCAAATTATTACTACTAAAAAACTTGGTCTGTGGTCCCTCCATTGTAATGCAGAACTGAAGTGGACGCATGCATATCTAAAAACGTTTATTATATTGTTTTAGTATCAGAACACTCTACTTAATTTAAGCACGAAGTGATAACACTGATGATTAATGTATAATTTAGTATCTACTCATAAGATAACAACTTTGTACTTATTAAAGGCTGAAACAAATACCTCAGTTACTAATACTAATTATTCCGAGCGTATTGTTGATTCTCATAATAATGCAATGTAAACAGTAGTGCTATGCAGCATGAGTTCTTCTTAGCAGATAACTGAAATTAATAAGTTGGTACTGCAGCCTATTGCCGCAACAGTATGGCTGGTTTTATTTAAAATAGTGCTTTCAGTTTTAAGGGAAAGAGAGTAATTGAGTTAACCTAACATTTTGTGACTCTGGCTCTCTCAATTCTAACCTCGTCACTATGATAGTCGTAGTAGTCTTAAAGCTATATACATATGCGATCGACTTACATACAGCACAATAATAATATGTCTATTACAGAGGTTCAGTAAAATGATGTACAAAATTCATGTTTTGTTTTTATATAAACATTAGTTGTAATCGTTTTGTTGTAATTTTAATTGCTTTCGAGACTTTTGTTGAGATAATGTAATGTCTTGAAAATGAAAAGGGTTTTACCAGTTCCGTTTGTCAATTTTTAGATCATCTTGCTAGGCTCCGTAGCCTACATTTAGCTGCATTGAACCGTCAAGAGTCACCTGAGTGTAATTCCAGGGATCCATCCCCTTCAATTGTTCTCACGCCTTCTACAGATTAGCCGATTTATCTTAGTAGACTATTAAATAATTACTTGGAACCGGTTTCGATAAACAAATTTGTTCAATGTTAATCGATGTAATAAGTATTATGATTAAACATTATGATGAATTTTATTTAGCGCTGTATAACATAATAAGTTGAGTCACTTCAAGCATTATATTCACTATATTTTCTTCCATATAATGACACATAAATTTTGGATTGTGCCCCATCTAATTAATGATGCTCATTGCTATTTTGTGCCCTTGTAAATTCGTATATGAAATTATGGAATAATATGCTGTGCAGAGAGTTTTTAGTGTTAGTGATTTGACTTCCGTATTTACTGTTGGTAATAATAAAGGAATCCTGTTCCAACGGAACAAAGTACAAAAGAATGACGTTTTCCGTTTCTATAGATAGATGCCTTTTGTAAAAACCTTATTGCTCAAGCGGAGACATTTTATTATATATGTGTAAGGAGCTGTTGCACTTTTTTAAAGGAGAGAAAACCCCCGATACAATATTCTTATTGACAAGAGAACATGACCCGTCCCCATCCCTATTGCTGCTTTAATTGTTTCTGACGTTTTGGACATCGCATGCTAAGTTTTATCTTTGCTAAAAATGGAGTCCATGCGTGGTCAAGTATCTGTAGAAGTAAGTCGCTTTGAGTATTTACATGATGAAATATTATTACTATACATGAAACCCGATTATTGTAATCGCATAATAATCATCAATGTAGGAGGTACTGCCATTTGTGCTGAAACATATCCGCATTAAAGACTTGTTGAAAATCCGGCTGGTCAATAAAACATGGAACGCCATAATCTCAACAGAACGTTTCTTTGACGGTTTTGTATTCAAAGTTTGCGATAAACTGGAGAGCATCGAAACATTTAGTAATCTCTCCCCATCCTTCCAAGTAAAGCAATTTCGATTCGAACATATGGACTTGGAAAACGTGATTTGATTTGAATTAAACTTGTTTATTAAGATATTACCTTTTTATCTTATTAAGATCTTAAAACCTAAAATTTAAAAAACAGGATCTTTTCGTGGATGCAGATGCATTTCGCCGCTTTAGCAAGAATCACTGTTTGAACATGACATCTCTCGCCATTCAAAACTGCGCGATATCCACTGGAAGATTCTATGAATTGCTAGCATTTTGCAAAAACTTAAAGAAGCTAACTTTAAGGAATGTACCAAACATCTATAGAGTGGACAATGGGATTGGAATATTCCATTGGGCATTCTGCTTCAAAAGCGTGAGGGAAAATTTATCCAAAGTAAAATCTCTGTTACTTTTCGAGAACACTGGACTTTCACACCGTGATATTTGGGGACTGGCGAGTGGAATGACAACCTTAAAACACCTCCTGATTTACAGCGATGGCAGCCTACCACTTCCTATCCAAGGTATAACTGAGGTCCTAAAAGGTTGTTCTGAGACTTTAAAAGGGCTAACCTTGCGTGGTAAAATCATTACTCCTGGATTAGAGCTTGGTGAAGATGTAAAAATGAAGGCACTCAGGAAATTGACACTGATAAGAAGCAGCATTGATTCTTCGACTGTAAAACAGCTACAAGACTTTTTGACGAAATGCCCGAAGCTTGAAACTTTCCATTTGCAACATAGTAAAATTGAAAAGCTGACTTTTTCGAGTGTCGAGAAAATCCTTACTGTTCTCGATCTGTGCGGTTGTGACATAGATGATAACGCTTTTGACGAAGCTGAATTCGAAAATCTGGAGAATCTTAGACTCCAGATTGCTACCGAAAACGCAAAATTAACTTGTGACGAAAACAGTGGCGAAGTTTCTCTTTTGAAATGCAAGAAGCCAAAACTTTTGAAACTAGAGCTTCAATTGCCATCAGACGGAGCTGCATATTTGAAGTTTTTAGATGCACAGAATTACTCTGCGCTAAAAAGTTTAACATTTACCAACAGTCAAGATATAGCTGGAAGGCCCTTGAGGAAAATATTCAAGGAATTTAAGAACTTGGCCTCCTTTTCCATAATTAACTGCAAAGAACTAAGTGATGAGAATCTCTGCTGCTCAAATAACAATGATGCTGAGGAATCCCTTACAAACTTACAGAGTAGGTGTATATCTAGTAAAGCATAAAAAATATGTGAAATATCTCTGAGATACATAATTTTCTACAGACTTGAAAACGTTGAGCCTGGCTGGAAGCGCCATAGGTATTAAAACGATTGATCACTGCATTGTTAAAATGAAACGATTGGAGTTTATTCATCTGGATAACACAAAGGTTATTAGGCGTTCGCTTTACGTTGTTGACTTCATTAGATCGTAATTTTCTGATTTACAAGAGTATGATTTTTTACAATGCTAAGGTGAATGGTGTAGACCTCCTTACCCTTTTGTGTCCTGTCGCAAGTAAGCTGACATCCTTAAAAACTGTGACTGTCAAGCATTTAAAGATCAGCCAGGAAGACTTGGATAAATTAGCCGAACTTGCTCCAACTGTAAAAGTGGAATGTCAGGCTCTTGAAAGTTGTTTCACGTAATGTGGAGTCTTGTACCACAGTGTATTGCTATGTAAGTTGCAAAAACTTTTATTGTATCAAGTTTGAAAAAAATCATGTAAAATTGTTGCATTTTGTACTTATGAAATAAATATATTACAATGTAAAGAATGGCTTTTTCACGGAGAAGGCTGTGATTGTGTCTATAAAGTACTTTTTATGGAAACGTCCATATGCAACTTTTCACACTGCATGGACCAAAATTTTAATCTTCTAAATGGATCGCCAGCAGATTTCATTTTGTACAAAAGTCTTTTATTATACACATCGAGTATGTCATGAAAAAAGAAACAAAAACGAATCACAAAGAGAAGAAATGTAAAATGATTTCAAAGAATTTACCGATCCCTCCAATATGGAATATGTAAGAAAACTTGGGAAATGTATCTTTACCATGAGCATGGCAAAACACTGCAACACAGCATCAGAGTTTTTTCGTTTCAAGATACGTTTTTCTTATACATTTAGGATTTAAGATCTTGTGTAGAATGAAAGCTTTTGTTTTATTCAAATATGAAGTTGTATTACGCTACGAATGCGTTAATTTTTCGTTTACCATCGATAGCAGAATCTCATCTTAGTAAGCAGAGCAAACAACCAAGTATCCTGCTCATCACGTCCTCAAGCAGTCCAATTTACATACAAATAACTACTTTCTATTTTAATCAATTTCTAAATTCCATCCATATCCAACAA
>JAQIXW010001823.1:0-17601 GCA_034700685.1 Willowsia buskii | reverse complement strand
CCTTCAGGACACTGATGAATACTCGCCTTCCCCCCGACGCAGTTCAGATAGCTGCCACACTGGTCAGGACCGCCAGCACGGAATAATCCGTACTGCCTTGGACATTCACCGGTTGATTGGGCAGGTTCTGCGTGCAAAACAACACACGAATTTACACAAAGTCATGATAAAATCCGGGATCAAGTATAGCACCAATTTTTCCACAAAACTTGTGATCCCACAAGGACAAGCAATGTCAAGCTCCCACGAAAAGATGCTTATGAGGCATAATTAAATTTTACATGAAAGCGCAATTTTATGGATATGTACTCATCACTCATTTCATGTACGTCACCATAAAATATATTTAGATGCGTATCAATCTTTTCTCTCTAGAACCTTCTTAATTTGTACTTATTTTTGGGGAAACTAGTTTTCCAGAAAAGACGTGTATTTTTTGTCTCCTTTTGTTTAGACAAAACATAACGAAATTGTTCGTTCACATCATACAACACGTTACCCTTCACTCTCAATAAGACATTTTATACATGCTGGTATGCATCGTATATAATCTTATTTACTCTTTCATTATCAGCACCCCCTAATGAACCCTAAACGGTACAACAAAGATACTTGACGCTTACGCATTCAACTCGGTCCCTATAAACTACTACTTTTAAACGAATCGAATACAAAAATACACCCCCTCTCGACGCATACAATTTACTGATTACAAACTCTCCTGTCTGCATACACAATCTAAAAATGTTTTGTCTCGCACATCACTTATCTGCATTTTTCATGCTCACAGAATGTTGGGTAATAGTGCGAGACAAAGTGAATGTAAAAGAGTGGCATGGACATGATGTCACATGCCAAAACACGAAGTGAAGATGCTCTACGCTCACTTCAGCATAAAATATGGCGCAAAAGAGAACCGGATTCCTGTTATTTTTGAAGATGCCTCAACTGCTCATTATGTTATTTTTTCATGATCCTGTCCTGTCCACCTTGCCTCACTTGAAATAACGCAATTTAATTTACAGCCTTACCATTCACTCTGGTAAATTGCCATTTTTCAAAGTTAATTAATTTGCTATAATAATACGTGTTCATGCAGCAGCATTTACTTTAACTTGAACATCTTCACTTGTCAATTCACCCTAATAGTTATTCTGCACCCTTTCCAATTATTATGCTAACCAAATAAAAGGAGCGAGCCCTTGAACTACTGGCTAATTCGTTTGATCTTAATGCACACGTCTTTCAAAATACGTAACAAATCTTTATAAAAGTAAGTCAGTTTCTCACGCGTTCTCGTTCTGGATCCGCAGTCGACCTCTTGAGGATAAGAGCACGGGTATCTTGGGAACTCGGTGAGCTTATCGTTGAACATGAGACCGTCAGGACAGAGCTGCTTTTCTGGAACTCCGTCCTTGCACTCGAGGTAGGCGTCACATTGCTGTGAGTCGGCAAAGTATCCGTTTGGCTGTGGACAGCTCTGGCTCGCCACTGGAGATTTTTAATAAATTCGAAACTCAGTTTCCATGAACTAATATTTTATGCACACAACAAAAGAACATAATAAGCACTCTTACCTCCAGCAACGCAAACAAAGGCAAACACAAACGAGTATAAAACTTTTCTAGTCATGTTGAGTTTCTTTGAAAATGAACAATGTCAGAAATGCTAACCGCTTTGGAGTGAATCTCCCGATCGACTAAACAAAGTGGTCAAGTTATCCAAGGAGTTTATATAAAATTTAGAAGCGTATATAGAGCCACTATGCAAACATGTCTGCTCCAAGGAATGACCACTTTGTTCGGTAAAAAAATAACAGCACGGATGAATGGAAAGACGTAATAGACTCATCTTCACATGCGATATATAGCAAACACATGAAAAAAGGGAGATGAAGATGGGTTGTTTCAGCTTATGATAAAATCTGTTCACAAAGAATGTGACAAGGACCAACAAATATATAGTGCATTAGTTTCTTGGTTTGTAGAAAGGGTGCGAGATTTTTTAGGCAGTAGTAGAATTTAGATAGTTGTACGAATTACGAATACTGGTCATCATGTGCAAGTGCATTCCATTGCATCGAGTAATGAAATTCTTTTTACTACGTCGGGTTATGATGACGATGGGGACTTACCACATTATTAGAGTGGGTCCCTTTTAGACTATGAGTGTTTGGGGAGAAGGCGGTACTTGAATTAAGATGAGTCATTTTAATGTTTAATTGTCCTTTTTACAGTCCTCATAAGCCTTTGATTGAAATTTGAATGAATTTTTCCTAGAGATTTAAATTTTCCAAGCTGTTTAGGTACGTGTGCAAGTATGCAGAGATATTATTTTATCAGAAGGAGTATTATATCATCTGAAAGTAAAAACACGGTTATTGCCTCACACTCTTTTTACGATTTTGTTTCCTTAAAAGACTCGACCGCAGCCACCATTCCGACTAGGACGATGAGCACATGCGATTGCTCAAGTGTGTTTTATTAGCCGACAGTCAGACAATAAGTTGTGGTTCTATGTATGGACTTTCCTTGCTCGTGTACGCTATATCAACGAATTCGTTTCTCAGAAGGATTTAACCAACAACACGACACTCTTAATGCACGCATAATAAATCACAGCTTTTAATATATAAACGCATTTAAGTACACGTACTAATTATGGCACTTGTTATTTACACGCGGTAGAGCAACTACTAGATTGGTAATAAAAATTTTGAAAACCGGTGATGAGCGCCGACCACCAGCGCTACCTTAAAGAGTCTTTCGAATGAAAACACGTGTTTTATATACACAGATCGTAAATCTGTTTTAATGATCCGTGAACAAGCTGGCGTATTAGTCAAATAATAAGATATTACAAGTTAATATTTTGGATCATAGTAGTAATGCTCGTAATTTATTAGTTTGACTTTTTTTTGAAAGGATGAAAGGGGATGTGCGAGGGATTTATTGTCGCTTTCTTTGGCATGCGTTCGTTTTATTTTCCATAGTCTGTGTTGATTCGTGTTGCCCGTCATATGTCATACGGAGGAATTATAGCGGATTTGTGGAGTTTACGCACGATTAATCCTGCTTCCTAATGACTATCAGAGTTGGATTAGGGGAATTAATCATTCGGATAGTTGGTTTGCTTACCTGGTGGTCGGGATTATGTACTTGTTTTTGCACGCTGCAAATTATTGTTTGGTAGGGATTGTGGGGCAACATGAAGCATTTTTGGAATCCTTTTTTTATTTTCTCTACAGCCAAGCCAATCTGGTTCAACCAATTAAAATATGAACCAGCCACCCAAAATTTTGTAATAATCGAAATATTTTCTGCTATTTATATTCTCTTACGACAATTCACACAATGTTCCCTTGCACAAGCAAATAAAAATTGCAATTGCGATATTGTGAAGAAAAACAAATTGATATGACTGATTTTGTAGCATCCAAATCATGACCACCAACCAACCAACCTCCAAAAGGCTCACCTGCTGCTCCATCTCACATTCCTGCAAACACGTTATCCCAGTTTTCAATTTAATTACGCCAAAAAGTCATATTACACAGTCATGCAATAACATGAATCATAATAAGCATCCTCGCGTTATGTCACAATGTCATCTTTCTCAACGCAACGAAGCTATTTTTAGCTAATCAGGAACCAATCTCGAGTAAGCGTGACATTCTAGAGTTTCATTCAAAATTTCACGATACTATTCCCATCCAAATGATATGAGCATGTATTCGAAGGATGCTCCCCAACGTTTACGATAGTAGTGGCGGAGATCTAATCTCCATCAATAACAGGAGTATATGGTCCCCGCACCCACCGAATATAATTTACGAGCGACACAGGAAGTGATGCATTCAACATCCATTCGGATTCCACTATTATTTCTCCGTTTGATCCTTTATCGTGAAAAATGTATTCGATTTATAGAATATTATCATGTTTAGTACATCGAGGTTTAGTAGTGCACAAGCCTTGCGATTAGTGTCATATTTATATTCCAAGTAGATGTGTGTGTCTAATTCCACAGACTATCGAACGAGAAAATTGAGAGAAAAATACTACACACTCCATCCAACCGACCCAAAAAAGCATGTAAACGTGCACAGACGAATCATAAAAATGTAGAGCTCAAAATCCGCTGAAATCCATATCCTCCCTCACTCACAAGAATATGACGACGAAAAAATTTGTTATATTTTCTTCATGTAAAAAACAAAAATCGTGGCAGACACCTCTCACTTTCTCGGATGTGTCGATGTTCAACATGTTTTTTTCCTACTTTTACAACTACTTTTTGCCTCAAAAATCAGCTATTTTTAACCGTCATTTCGTTAGGGACTCATACGAAACATGCTTATTGCGAATCATGAGATTTCAGTTTTGTGAGACTGATCGTCTTGCTTCGCTTGGGTTTATGTAAACATTATCGTGTTTTTTGGAAACAAGATAGTTAGCGTAAACTACGCAGATCTTGAAGAATCTCTTCTTGTTTGTGTTAATGAAACGGAAGTAATACAACAGGAGAATGAATGGACGGGGTGCAATGCTTTTTTGAACAAAGATTCTCGTAACGAGACGTTTCCTGTGCTTTTTTCTCAAATTATTACACTCGCAGTTTATCTCACACAAAGAGCGATTTAGTTCCAACTTGAGGAACTGGCTGAATAAATGAGTCTTTTGCCGTATCGTTGTCGCCTCCTTTGTTACTCTTGAGTTGTCGCCAGATATTCCAAGTGTGCTTCCTTTAAGCGAGCAACAAATTGTCTGTGGGATCAGGCCAGATTAGTTTTCTTACGGGAAATTCCGTTGATAAAGCAAAGTGACGAGTGCGTTCGTTCTGGGGGAATAATTAATTGCTTCAAGTGAACCTTACACGAGATTGCGTTTTAAGTGGACTTGACGTTTGTTTTTGCAGAGAAAATGGTGAATAATGAGTGCAGTGAAGAAACTGGCACACCGAGTTGCCCGATATGTCAGAACCCAGCAGACAAGAAATGTTCTGCTTGCCACAGCGTCTCATATTGCTCCGCGGAACACCAGAAGCGACATTGGAGGTCGCACAAGAGGACCTGCAAAAGTTACACTGTGAAACGGAATGAGTCGTATGGAAGGTATCTCGTGGCCACTCGTGACATTCCTCAAGGGACCAACATCTTCACAGAGGAGCCACTGACGTATGGGCCTAAACGGTGTACTTACCCGGTTTGCTTGGGGTGTCATAAACGAGTGTTTGAAGCGTGCTATAGGTGTTCAAAATGCACTTATCCAATGTGCTCAGAGGAATGCGAGAAGGTAACTTGACCAAACAAAAAATTTACATACATACGCGATGCAACACTTGAATATAATGGCTTTGCAGGCACCAATCCACGCAGAAAATGAGTGCACAGTTTTACAGCGTGCGACACATCCAGTGGGTTCGAAAATCTCCACCTTTGACACATTATGTCCTGCGTACGAGTGCATCATACCGTTGAGATGCCTGCTGCTCAGAGAGCGGAACCCATCAAAATGGGAGAGGTTAACGAGCATGGAGCACCACAACGAGCTGAGAAAGAGCGTTCCAGGGCTGTGGAACAGGAATCAGGTGAATGTTATCAAGTTGCTGCTCGAGTGGTGTAAAATGAAGGATGAGTTTGATGACGAGACTGTTCATTCCGTTCTGGGGTACATTGATGTCAACTGCTTTGAGATCAAGTTTAGCAATATCGAGTGAGTTATTGCTATTTTAATTAAAACAATAAAAGTGTACATGCATCAAATATTTAATCAAGTGCATTGAATACAGGATCTGTGGAGTTTACCCAAACGCAGGCCTGATGGCACACGACTGCGTCCCCAACACACACCACGCAATAGCGATGACAGACGACCACAAAATGGTTGTGCGATCTTCCATTCCAATCAAGAAGGGCGAGATGATTACAACATCTTACGCTAATCAACTGAGCGGAACGCGTGAGCGCCGGTATTTCCTAAAGGACACAAAGTACTTTGACTGCTACTGTCAAAGATGTCAGGATTCCTCAGAATTTCAAACGTACATCTCTGCCGTTAAATGCCAGGAATGCTCTACGGGATACCTGCTGCCTAAAGATCCGTTGGGTGTCCAGTCGATGGACTGGGTTTGTTCCAACGTGGCTGATGGAAGTGGAGTGGCCAGTAATTCGAAAGCTAATGGGAGTAGTCGGTGTACGAAAACAATGAAGGATGAGCAAGTGCAAACGATTTTGAGAAAGGTGAAGAAGGACATTGATGAGGTGAGCAGGAGCACTGCTGGGTCAGAGGTGTCCAGGTTGGAACGGTTGTTGAAAAAGTATAGTGGGAAGATACTGCATCCGAATCATTACGCTTTGCTTGGTGCAGTCAAGAGTCTTAATTATGCGTACGGGAAAATGCATGCGGGGAATGCTGATGAGAGTGGTGATGGGAAGGAGGAGTTGGACATGGATCGCTTGACGCGCTCCAAATCGCTTTGCTTGCAGCTGCTGAGTGTTCTCGATATGATTGATCCGGGGTTGACTAGGTTGAGGGGTGAGGATGGTTTTCATTTTTTTAAACACTTTTTTTGGAATGACAAGCTGTTTGACTCTTATATGCTATTCCTAGGTGTGACACTGTTCCAAATGTCGCTATCAGAGTTTCGAATCTCGAGCACTAAACTCCAGAGGAATGAAAAGACAACCGAGGAGCATAAAGTGACAGTGAGCAACATGCAAACGTATTTGCAAACGGCAAAGGAAATTATGGAACTGGACAAGGTCGTCACTCAGAATCCTGTGCTGTATGGTCGGATAGTGGATCAAATTGAAATTCTCGAGGAGACTTTAGCTTCTCTGGGATAGATTGTTTGTGTTTTGGGCGCGTATTTAAATAAATTGGAAGCGTCATTTTAAATTTTTTAACTGTTTTTATTTTTTGTATAAAAGGAAACTCTTTAACTTACAGCATAAAAAAGAACTTAGTTAACTATAATTATTGGGATTGGCGGTTGTTATTATTATTATTTTGAGTTTGTGGGGTGTTCTCGTCGTAGTTTTCGTCGTAGTAGTAGTAGTCGTCGGCGGATGCCTTATCGCCAGTTGCTGGCTTTGATGTTGACGTGGTTGTTGTTGGTCTGCAATTTAAAAAAAAAACATAATTGTTAGGATTTGTATATTCATGTTGGGTGTCGAGTTTTTCGATGGAATCGAAATATACCTGGTGGTGGTGACTTGTGCAACGCGTTGCTGTGGTGGATTAGGTCTGGACTGGGTTTGTGGGGCTTGTTGCTGGACAGGTTGGGCAGCAGGCCTGACACGGTCCCTGGACGAAAGCTGTTGAATGCGGTTGCTGTTCACCTGCTGAGATGGGGCAGACTGGACTTCAGGCTTTGGGGTTTGTGGGATCTTCTTGCGGAGGTTAGGCTTGCTGGTGGGGCTGGCCTTGCTCTTGCCATTGTAGTTATGATTGTAGTTTCCGTCATGGCCGAGGAGAAGCTCGCTCTTCTTGATACCCTTCAACTCGTCTCCGTAGTAGTTTTCACATCCGTCGACGCCCTCTGGGTCTTCGCACTGGCCGCTAAAGTCGTCGGCTCCGATCTTGTACACGGTTCCGATCGGACATCCGTACTCACGTGGGTTACCGTCTAAGCACACATAGTACTTTCTGCAGTCCTCTGGGTGGGCGTGGCGGGAGAAGGTGCCTGGGTTGGGGTTGTCCTTGGGGTTTG
Organism: Willowsia buskii; assembly: GCA_034700685.1. NCBI lineage: Eukaryota > Metazoa > Arthropoda > Collembola > Entomobryomorpha > Entomobryidae > Willowsia > Willowsia buskii. Next base: position 9,888 of record JAQIXW010001823.1, on the reverse strand, counting down.
GACACTGGAAGCCTCCTTGGCTCTCTGCAAAGAGCACAAACGTGTGTTAAAAATCTCATTGTAGTAGTGAGTTCAAAAAGCCTAAAAAGTAACTCGCCGACTTACCGTTAAGCTTGCAGTCAGGCACCTGATCAGCCCACATGCAAACACGAGCATTGGCATCGTAAGCGAGTCCAGGAGCACAAGTGTACCTGGACGCCTCACCATTCCAACAGCTCCAGAAAGTGTCACAACGGGTCTCATCAGGGAAGATACCGTAAAGACGTGGGCAGTTGGGAGTGGCCACTGGTGGCTCCAAGTCGGCACGATCCCCGCAGTCAACATTATGGAGATAGTCGCAGTTCTCACTTAAAAATTTCGTGTCTGAAGCTTCGAAAGCTAACCCATTCCCGCAAGTCTTCAACTCTGCTGCATTGTTCTCACACTTCCAATACTTGTCGCATGATCGACTGTGTGGGTAGAATCCATACTCATGTGGACATTTGAACGACTCCTGAGCAAGTACTACAGAGAAAAAAAACACATTAATTATCAACCAAGTCATCAATCAAAATACGCGATGCTCCAAACATAATTTGATGCACCATAATCCTATTGTTGTTATTTCGCAATTTATGCAAAAATGGATTACGCAACAGCACGACAAGTACGAAAAAGGTACAATCTCCCATGTGTGTATTCGATACCGCTTTTTATCATGTACAAGCTACTACAACGAATGATACTAATGCACGTTATCTAAATTATATTAATAAAAGCGCGTTTCCGCGTATAAGGTTAGGTGCTCTTTCGAATATTTACGACGACTCCCATATATACACTCAATACACGCATGTTGACTCTTATAGCATGTAATTTTACAATGTTAGATCTACCAGTAAAACATATAATAATAATCCGCTATAAATACAACACACGAGATAATCATGATCAATCCCTTTTATGGATTTGTCTAATGAGTTGACAACAAGCCGGCACGACACATATACTCAAACGTGTGTGTGTGCTCATCATCTTCAGATTTCAAAACGCAGTTACACACAGTTTTCTGTTGATGGGGGTTGTCTCCTCGTATTAGCAAACTGCAGACTGTCAACCTGAACATTACTCATGTGTGATATTTGTCGAATATTTCTGGCTATTCAGGAATTCATCGAGTTGCTCATGCATGCTATTGTGAAGGACTTGAGTCACGACGAAATCATGTTGCATACCGGGGCCCACTTAAGATTCTCTTAAGGGACAGGGCCACAACCCAATAAAGTGCCTTTTTTTGCATATTGTATAGAGTGTGTGAAGAAGTGAACCAATTCTACACACACCTATCTCAGACAGAGTCAGCAGAATTATGTAACTTGTTCAATTGGCTCATACGCATATACTTGTGTGTGTGGGCAATGCGTTTTTTTCTTCTACACGCCGATTGAATTGGGAAAAACCATTGAAGCAGTGATGAAAGTATATATATACTGCGCTGTAACCTATATCTCCTTTTTCATGCATTTTTTTGCTGTTGTTGGCCAGTCCGAATTAAGATCAGTAAAGGGATCTTCTATCTGTATCGTGTAATTCGCGTATACTCCCTCGAGTCCACTTTCTCGATGAGACTTCATTATCATGCTGTACTTGTACTCTCTGACGATATGAGGAACAATGGACAATAAGAATGGGAGTTGCAGACCGACTAATTAGTCCGTTTGAATGGGCAAAAGAGAGCCGCTATGAATCAATGTGAGTAATTTATATGCAGCGAGTTGGTGCAGAAGAATACACGGAAAAGTTCTTTTTGAAGAAAACCCCTTTCATCTTCTTCTTCTTTTATCGAGAGTACATTTCATAACAGCCGCACTCATATCAATCAATCGTCGCAAATGAGTAGTCGGAAACTAATTATTATCGTACAGACAAAAGAGTGCAAAGAATGAATGAAAACTATGATCATCATCAGCCTAGCACCCTACTCGTCATTGTCACCTCACAGAGTATCACATTCACCAGCAGAGCAAAGTGTTCTGATAAGCAGAGGAAATTACGGATACTAATAGTGCGTATTGTGTTCATATTTACTCTCCTTTTATGAAAGTGCATTCGTTTAGACGAGCGCACCATTTTATTACGATTTATATGTAATAATCAGGCTGTAAATATGCAAGTGATGATATTCTCTGGGTAGCTCGTTCATGCGAGAGTGCAGTGATCTAAAGGTAGTCGAGAGAGAAGCTACCTGTACGATTTTTGAAATACAATGTTGTTCAGATTGTGATTGCTCGCGAGAAGCGAATTAGGCTAACACGGAAGAGCATTTTTTTTGTTGTGTTTAACGAATCAGAACACGAGTGGTGAGATGATGATGATCAGGGCGAGGCTGATGCTGCTGCAGAAGATGATTACTACGCTTTTCAAGAAGCCTTGCTGTGTGTGCCTGCGCGAGGGGTTTTAGTAGAGGAACGTGATGTCGCCGTATGTTGCGACTTTTGTGAGATGATTTTTTTTGTATTTGCATTTAATGGTGCAGAAATTTAAAATTCCTTATGCATCGGGTGGAATGATGATGCACAAAAACTGTTACATAAAAAAATGCACTTGGTCAGGGTACTCCTGTTTCCGAAGCCGTGTCCCGCTGGGATTTATGTAGTGAAAGTGATCTCACATCAAGATCTAAAGAAGATGAATTTAAATGACATGATGGGTGTCACGCTACTACTCTCTGCGTTCCTGATTTCCGCAACGTCACTACATCGGGGTAGAATTTAGGCTAATTCAATTCGCGTATTTCATAACGCGCGCAGGTAGAAATGCATTTTTGCAATAATCAGCGAAAAATATCAAATTTCATGTTTTCCAAAAAATATTCAAAATTAAATGGGCATGTTGTAAAGTGATGATGTCCCAATACGCTCATTCATTAAAATTCCGATAAGTGCACGTTTTGGCTAATAATAGACGCACACATGATGTCACGTCAGAGAGAGAGAGAGGAGAATCCTCCTCAGAGAGGAATCCTTTTAAACCCTCTAGTTAATTAACGGCTCATGACAGTAGTAGTGGACAGAGTAAATGAACGCATTAAAATGCAAACGGCCACGTAACCATTATCATAATTACCAATTATATTCGATTCACCTATGCTCACAAAAACACATACACGACAGCATAGCATCAAATGAAGTGTACTATGTAATTATTCGAGCAGCACCAACTTCAGTACTGCTGAAATTGATCTCTGTTCGAAATAGTTGAAATAGCTTTATCTTGAGTACATGCATTTGTGACATGACACATACGTACGTTTTTGTAGACCCAACCAGACACGCCAGCTTTGACTGAAGATGCGAGAACGCAACTGTTACACATTTTACATACACGCGCTTATTACGTTTCAAGAACAAAGAAGTATCGGTATGACGTGCCTGTGACATAATCCCATTACAATAATTTTAAAGTGGTAAAGTGAATAGCCCTCAAAATATTGATATTATAAAATTGATAATAAAAATGAATGAGGCATTGCCTAATTTTTGTGGGTACATCATAAACTTGTTTTTTTAAACGACCGCGACACAATATCATATACAGACAGTAGTAGCGTTGCCACTTCCATGTTCCCTGTGGTTCTTCTGTAGTGCCATATATTTGGGGAAAAGGGCTATTCGAAAATATGTTAACCTATTTATGCTCGCCTCTATATATGATAGCTTTTGTAGCGAAAACGATGAGTAACTCAAACATGAGATAATAATCCATTTAATTATGTATGATGAAGATGCATCTCACAGAGATCTGTGTGTGTTTATTATTAGAACGTGCTTTTTTACGTGTAGCAAAATAAGCAATTCACGATTCACAGAGTGAATTCATCCATGCAGATCCTGATATAGGATAAGAATCCCATTCATCATTTTCTTCATTCATTAGTATCGCTATGAGGTTTTATAGTAATCTGTGTGAGATTCAAATCCCAAGTGAAAGTAAAAGTGTACGATTACCAGTACTTATACACGATTGTGTGTGATATCGATAGCATATATACCGGTCTGCATATGTTTACGTTCACTTTCGTTGGTTGCAGCTTCCCTTAATGAACGGATAATGATTTATTGTGGATGGTCACTTTTTTGGACAAAAACAACGAAAACAACAGCTCTCAAATGGGTCTGAAACCTGTGGTTGTTTGTTGGTTTGTTTGTTGCGTGGACACTTTAGAGTTCCCTTTATGCTGCCGAAATCAGTTTCCCTTTCATTCAACTTTTATCCCTGAGATTTAGAACCTTCAAGTTGGCTGTTGACATTCCCAACAAGCAAGTCTATTTTTGTCTCAACTTCAACCCTGAATCTGTTTGCTCACGTTTTCCGGATATCTTCAGATTCAGACTACTATTTTTCGAACAAAAAAAATTACTGAGCCAGTCCTAAACTTACCTAAAACATTGTCCTTGTGTATTTTTTTAAAAACACAAACACAATATTTAAGGGAAAGTTTAATTGAAACTGAGTAAACAATTTTCATTCATCTGTGAGGGTCAGCCACAAGCAAACATGACATTGATGTGGGATTTTAGAGTAGCAAAGGCAAGGATCTTCCTATCCACACCATAGAGCAAGTTCAAAATATATTTTTCTACACACAATGGATATATTGATACTGATGATGAACACTGATTTAGAAACTGAAGGTATGCACAAAAATGATGCTCAAGCACACTTCAATGAGAGTCTTAAACTTTTAATAGGTTTTCATGAGTTTTTACACAACGTTCGTGCTGTGAGAAAAAAAATTGCTCCTCGCGAGTATTACAAAAAAATATATAAATTTTTGTGTAATTATTCACGTTGATAGGGTTTGGTAAACAAAAGAGTGTGCGTGTGTATTGAAAGTTTTTCAAAGGATTAATTTACCCTTGAGAAGATCTCATTCTCAGGGGGCACGTTGACTTCTTGGAATATATGCTCGTGCTTTGAAACATTGCTCACGAAGCACCAAATGTTGCATGAAGCTTAACCCAATTGAACCGTTTAATTTCACAGCTAGCCGGTACTATCTGCTCTTGAATTGTATTATTGTGACATGCAGGTTTGAAATACCTCGCTTTTAGGAACAATGTTTCATTCATAAATAGTATGATAACTCAGAGATAATTTGGTAATCGACCCAGTTTCCTCCTAACAGTTTGTAAACAAATATTTTTTCCACTCCTGTCATCATAATCATACTTTTAATCTCTCAATTACGTTAGTTTTTTTGTTGCTGAAATACCGTACGTCTGAGACTGTCTACGAATTATCGTGTATTCAGACCGAGTCAGTATTCAATTGAGAGAGAGAGAAACAAGGTTAGCATAGAATAAATTTCATCGGATGAAGAAAGTGATGAAATTAAATCTAATCTGAGTAATCGATCGGCCCATCACTCATCTGATAATTTAGGGTGTTGTGGCGTTATTATCTACGTCACTCTATCAGATATTTTTCTAACCTGAAGAATTAGCAATTCTACAAAAATATATATAACGTTTCCTTTCTAATCGTGTAGTCGTTTTTTTATACATTTCAAAATTAAGCATGCGTTTTGCAATCGAATCAAGTTCGTTTTCAAAACCACACGTAATATTGGTAGTATAAAATTTTTACACACACAAAATGAATTGGTTCGCACACACACACGCTTCTCTGCGATCTCTGATACGAAGATAATCGGATGCGCATACACACTCTCGAGATGAAAAAGTGCAAGCTCTATTTTGCAGAATAATAATAAACATTCCAAAATTAGAAGAAAAAATCTCATTCATGCTGTTCACGTCTCAAATCTCATGTGTGTGTAACAGCTTTTCAATTTAACAGCTCGTCTCTCTTTCTGACGTGTAAATGCTCTCGCTCTCAGATAAGCTGTTTAATTTTTTGTTTAAAAAATCCCATTTTATTGGTAAGAAATCGATTAAATGCACAAACATGAGTGTACTGATCTTGATTACGCGTTGCGGTAATGAAACTGATCTCAAGTTTCTCTCGGTCATGCTACAACTTTTTTTTTTTCTATTTTTAAAAAACTTTTTGAAGGCTAAGCGTACAGAACGTTGAGTCAGGATAAGTACCCAAAGGATATGACTCGCTTCATTTGAGTGCATTTGTCTAGTAGTACACAATTTGCTTGTCGTAAAAAAATGCGCGACGACAGGATAAACAATGGCTATTTATATAAGTACTCGCGTATTAGGTAACGTGTGAACATAATCATGGTGGTGGGGCCTGTTGGGAGAAAATGTTGTATTTTCCCTTTTTTTCTTAATAACAGATTTAAATGGGCTTTTTTAAAAACTTTGTGTAGTTTAATTTGATGTTTGACAATTTGTGGGGTTACGCTACACGTAGCATGCACTGACTGTGTACTACTCGTCGTACCTGCAGGACATAAGCCCAAGAGTATCATTAATTCTCGAGTCGTGTCCAGCTACTGTTATTAATGCGCAAAAACGTGAACCCTCAAAGTGCTGAAAGAAAAGGAAAATCTGCTTTGCAAGCGTGCAAACTGCAAAAACGAAAGTGCAAATAATAAATTGTAAAATTATTAATAACATTAAGTACTTTCATTGTTTCTTATCGTTTTTAATTGTACGCATCTACTTAATCGTGTATGAAAATAGTTGGTTAGCTGAGCTTTTATATACTCAGCATATATACGTTTGATCATGACAATATATGTATGAACGAGTGTGTGCGCGTTTTCTGCTTTGTTGCGCTTTTTTGTAATTCTTCATGCTAGTTGAATCGATAACATGCACAACAACGCGTAGTGGATAAACTTTTCTGATGATGAGAGTGAAAACTGATTTGCTCAGTCTAATAATTGAATTATTTGATTTAGAGAAAAGAATCTAAAGTCTAGTCACTTTTTAAAGCATACGTGAAATCTACACCGGATGAATTGATAAAAAAATAGAAAATCCGCCTCTAGCTTACCTGTGTGTACGACGAGGAGGATAGCAGCGACTGCCTTGTACATATTGGATTAACAACGTCCCGACCGAGACTCCAGCTCAACACAAAAAGATAAAACGAAATGTCCGTAAAACCGGACGGTAGAGTATCGTAAACGTCACGTAATTTCCGTTGGCACTTTGAGATAATTCGCAGCACAAGAATGCATTCACATGAAGTACTCTGCAGAGATATATGAGAGAAGGGTGTTCTGTTGGGAAGCAGAACAAGAGGAACTCGTGTCACCACCAATCGCTGAAATGAAACTGAAACTCCTTTCTCAAGTGGACTACATATGCACTACTCCAGTAATACACTGATCTCGCGCGATGCTGCTGCTGTTGCTGATGGGATGCTGAGGGAGCCTTTTGCTCTGCCACGTATTCTACTCAATTAACTAAACTCTATAAATGTCAGTTGCTTTAACTGTGCAGGAGTGTTATCAGCACTGCGAGGATTCACGTCTTGAGAACAAAGGGGTAACTTTCTCAAAGGGGTATGGGCTGCTCTCTACTGCTACTACACTGACCGATATACGCGGTTATGCTGTTTTGCGCTTTATGCTTGTGAATTTGTGAATCGGCGAATGCTGCAAGTGCTGCAACTTTGCAACGTAGTGATTTTTGAAGGGACTCCTCCTTGCTCGATTCCCCACTACGCTACTGAATACATATATATCTGAATTTGAATGCTTTTGTTACTCTACTCATGTACTACTCTATAAAATGCACAAAGAGATGACACATTCCTCATTGTCAGGTCTCAGAGTTTCCTTCAGAAAACGAATGCATCCCACTGCATTCTCTACGCTCATGTTTTTCAAAATAACTTTGTATAATATAGTGTCTGGCCTATGCACTTTTATTTTGAAATATGAGTATTATTTACAGCCATGAAGAGACTACATATATCGCCCATAAAAATTACCCCTTGTTCCCTTCTCTGCGACTGCCAAAAGAAAATGATAAACGACTACAACAGCACATTATAGGGTTATATTTAAATTGTCGTATTTTATTAGCGGGGACGGAAGAGAATGGTTGAGTGATGCCGTGATATTATTTCACTAGTCTCGTTGATCTGATTTCTATACACAAAGATTCAGTTGGGTAGCCTCCAAAAAGAACTCGCAGACAGTTCCATCATCATCGATGGATCTTAGTAAAACGTTAAATAATAGGTTAACTCTATATATTCAATCACGATTCCTTTCCCTTTCGATTGAGTATTTCTGTTTAGTCATTTCAAGGTGGACCGTTTTTTATGTAATGCTAGTCCGCTAGATTTTTACAGGCGTTAACTTTTAAAAATCTTTTGAGGGAAGATCACGAGATCACACCTTCTCCTACGATCTTCTATTGTACGCTTTTATTGCTGATTGTTGAACGCTCTTTTTTTACGCTGATTGGATAACAATGGGTAGTAGAAAATACGCCCTGAAAAATCTATAAATTGCATTGTTTCTTTTAATCGAATCTGCTGAATAAGGTGAAGGGCTTTCCGCTGCACACACAGTGCAATTTTGTACAAAACTGCACTTCTCCAACTGCTAATCAGAGGGATCTCTCTGGATCAGTGCAGAACAATCTGATCATTCGAGAATCGAGATTTTTCAATTTTTATCATCGCATACGTTTATGCACCTATTAGCCAATTTTCTAAATTAATTCAATTATGACACGACAAATCATAATTTTCAGTGTGTCAAGCTCACGCAACTGCATCTCTTTGTGAGCACTCATCATCATCATCGTCGTTGTTTGGCGTCTTAGGAAATTCGATTAGGGTAGGATTACTTCAGTGGAGCGACGCAATAGCGCTTAAGAAAAAGTTGTGTGTGGATGCGTTGAATTGGAATGATCTGTGACAACAATGCATTATGCAACGAGAAGGAACACAAAAAAATCTCGTTTGACTGGTGCTAGAAATTCTTTGCAGGTTATTTTACAATATCGTGTACACGTAATATTCCATTCGAATGAGTCGGTTTGGGTTTTCTGGTTCATTGATCCAACTTGCGTTTAATTTTTGTTGAGCTTATGATGACCCAGTCATATTTGTGTGAGTTGATTTGGAATGTTTTCTGCAGAATCAATATCATCCTTAATTAAGTTTGTATAAAGGGGCATGTCTTTTTTAGTTTTGTGTCGGGCGCACGACAGTCTTGTGTGGTCGGTTGGTGTTACATGAGAGTGATGGGAATTCTTGAGTCGCGTGCTCCTCAAATTACTCCTGGAATTCACGCATTGCGTGACGAGAGTACAATAAAGTAGTTTTTAAGTAGTTTCAAGTACCCCCCGTCAATTCCGAATTGAAATTTGAATTATGCAAAAAAAAATGCTGAAATGAGAATGTTCACGTTACGTTAATATATCGATTAGGAAGTACACTAATTAAACAGTAAAAGTACGCAGTAAATTAAAGAATTTAAAATTAGCAAAAAAGGAGAATATCATTTTAACAACCGCATATATATAATCGCATATTAATGCGAGTAATAATCCTCTAAAAGAAGCCGGAAGCATTGCGTTAATTACGAGTGAATTCAAAACGTAAACATATAATTCCAAGTCCATAAATTAATGCTTCTTCGAAATTTAAGGATGATTTGCAGAAAATAGAATTTATACGCGACTGTTCGAATTTGTGCAGTCACCGGAAGGAACAGTGCGTTACATATATTTCAGTACGGCTTGCCCTTTGTGTAACGATATATATTTTTTTTGGTTGACGTGTGAAGTTGTTTTGAGCAGAAAACTTGTTCTGCTCATGGCTAACCAAGTAGCTCTATTAAAAATGTAGGTTGATGAGTTTTGCTACTCTCTTTACGCACACCATAATAATATTTTTGTGAACCTTTTTTTGGATCACCCATTCTGCTGTACGCTGAGGAGCCTCTAGTATAGTAGTAGT